>VOQJ01011873.1:0-12156 GCA_015052665.1 Apistogramma diplotaenia | reverse complement strand
GAAAAAATAACAAAGAAGAGAGGGGGGGGGGGGGGGCGGGAGGGGGGGAAAAAACAGGAGGGGGGGGGGGGGGGGGGGGGGCGCTCCTCAACTGGAGGACCGAGCAAACAAAAATACACATAAACAAAGCCCTTTTTGATCTTCAGAGAAGCAAAATTATTGATTGGAGCTCTATGTGGTCAGTTAGGCTCAGCATTCAGAAATAAAGTTGAGCTTGGTGGTGGGTAGGAGAGGGAAGCAGCTGAGGCAAAGACAACCTCAGGCTAATGTGTCTGTGTCGAAGGCATCATGGGCTGAAGAGCCAACAGGTGGCCACTATGCTTCGGGGTACAGACTCACCTGGTGGATGCTACGCCACAACCCCTACCAAGAAAAATGAAGTGTTTGATCTCCAGCGAGAGGCTATGAGGGGAGAATTCAGTGGCTCGGAGCAAACACACACATGCAGTTCTACAAGTTTAAAGTTGATATTGTTAGTATTCAAGTACACCCTGTTCCTTGGCTACCTTAATGATGATTTTTTTAAAAAAGAGTTTTTACTACATGTCAGACCAAATCAGCTTTGGTGTGCTTCAGATGAAAAGGCTGAATTATGTTCACAATGCAGCTAAACTGCTTTGCTGAATATGCTTTGGGGGAGAACTTGTGGTTTGTGTTTTTGGCACTGTATTCTCGAGTCAGGGAAGCACATGACACTGGAGACTGTTATTTAAAGAGTCCCAGTGTTGCAGGTCTGTCTGTCAAGTGTTATTAATAGAAAGTAGCTAAAGCCTGCTCTGAGAGTTGCTAGATGATCCCATATGCTAAGCTGCACATTTTGAATGACATTACGTAGGTATTTGTAAACAGGATTTCTAAACAAAGTTTTAATGTGGGGAAAAAAAAGGGGGTTAGGTTGAATTTCATCTGCACCCACATGCAAAAGTCTAGCTCTTTATCACAGCTGCTTCTATAAAATTATTAGTAATTAATTACTCTATAAAGCATGCGAGAAGACAGTGTGTCACTTCTTCCACAATTAACCCACAAAATGCATAAACTCAGGAGCCCCCTGACCTCTGAAAGTGGTTGGAGAAAGTGTGTGTGTGTGAGAGAGGAGTTGTGATGCTGAAGTTGACTTGGTCCTGGATCATTATGTGCACAGGCCTGCAGGGCAGAGGGGACAGTCGTGCTCGGGCACAGTGCAGGGAAACCATGACTAGTGTGAGCAGAGGCTAGAATGAAAGAATATGCTCCCTGCGTGCTGCTGAAACCTTTTTTTTTCTTTACAAAATGTTGATAAAATTTGGGTCGCCAGTCTATTGAAGGGCTATAATGTTAATAATAGTGCAACTTATTTTTAATAACTTACTTTAAATAACTATTTAATAAGCCCGAATAAACTGTCAATTTACAAGTTAAGTTACAATGATTTACTCACTTAATTAGTATTTTTAATGTTTTTGCAGTCTCAGTTATCTACAATAAAAAACATGGACGTTGCTTTGGGGGTGAAAAAATGAAGCCAGTGCAGAAGCCTGAAGGCTACCAGATGGCGATCGCTGTGGTTGCAAAACAAACTTTTGGTCCTTTGGCCTCTGAAAACACTTTGCTCATGGGTTTATGGTCTCAGTCACTCATTTTGGGTCACATAGAATAAAAAATGAAGTCTGTTTTGTAAATATTGGTCAGACCACGTTTCAAAAAGGAGGATTATCCCTGGTATGATGATTGGCTAATGATTTGTGATTTTGAAATCAAGTTGGCAACAGGACAAATACTAATCTCGAGACTTCAGAAACTGATGAACAATGTTTACAGAGGCTACTTTCATACCGTCTGTGGTCTCTCATGCATCTAATCATGTAAATAGAAATAAGCATGCACACATTTGAATGGATCTTTGGAATGCACTTCCACAAGGCTGCACTTGATGTGGTGATAGAAGCTGCACCCTCCAGATTTGACTGTGCACAGTGGGGTGTAACTGTTAAATTTGTGACTTTCTTTTTGAAACAGGGCAGCTTAGACACTCTCAGATGATCTGATAGGTACTTTAGTTGAAGCATTCTGAGGTCTTAATCTGTTGGTTTCTTGTTATCACCCCCCATAAAACGCTCTCAGTTGAGACAAGAAATGATGGAAGATGTTCATAAACAGTTGAGTGAAGGCGATGAAAATATAATTGGGGCTGTTAATGCTGTTTGCAAAATTCTGCCATAATTCAATCCCATCACTTTTGATATCTCTTTTAGCATGTTTATGATCAATTGGGGATAACAACATTTGTATTTATTATTATTCTGATGTGCATAAAGGGGCAAGAAACCGCTTTAATTCCAATTGCAGTAAGTAATTTTCATTAAATGTCAATTTGTCATTAATTCAGAGCAACGCTGAAATCAAATAGTGTTCATTAATCACTGTGCCGTCCAGCGGGCTGCTAATTAAAATCTTGGGGGCGAGCTCGTTATTCACTGGCAGACCTGATTGTTAATGTCGACTCATTGTCCTCCTCCACCACGCTATCATTTATTTTCTTTGGTTTTCTTGTAAACTCTTGTTAATTATTAAATCACTTTTTTTTTTCGGACCCCTTGTGACAATTTTCAGATAGTCATCTGAATGCTGCCACCGAGAGGAAACTGCCCTTTGCTTTAGGACAGTGTACTGCAAGCAGCCATATCAGAAGAGTGCTATTGAAACTGCACATTTAAAAAAATGATAAAACCAAAATGTATTTTAATATAAATGGAAAGATTTGAAAAGCATAATAATCTGCAGACTTTGCGTTTTCTCTGTGTGCGAAGAGACGGAACACATGTTGAATTCCTCCAAGTTAAAACGTGGTCAGTGCACGGCATTTTTTCAGTGTGCAGTTCGGCAGAATTGAATAATTAGCAGCAGGCATTCAAACAGAGGTCTGCTCCCGTAGCCGTGGGCACAGAGGACCAAGGTCGGTGTCTTTGACTCACACACATCGCAGCCGGGGATATAACCTGTTTTCCCATCTCTCAATTATGCATGTTATCCAAGAGCACCCATATGTCTCTGTCAATACTTTTTTTCTAGCATTCAGTGGCGGTCTGTTTGGGATTTGTGTGCGTTAAATAATGCAGTACTGAAAGGTCAGGAACGAGATGGGGAGAGGGTCAGTGCTTTGACGAGTTGCACATGGGGGGGGTGTTGGAGCTGAGGCTCGGGGAAGCTGCCGTTAATTTCCAGGTCAGTTCCAATAATGAAATGCATACGGTAAATGTCAAACAGCACCCGTTGACGAGTAATCCACCTCCTCTGGGAAATAATGAATGGCTTTCTTTAAGACCCCAACTAACTCCATCGAACAGAGAAATCAGCATGCGGTTGAATTATGTTTAGGCACAACCAGCCTTCCCTGTGTCTTACTGTCAAGTCTGTGGCTCCAGGTTCAACATGTGTGATGTAAAGTACAGTAAAACTATAACTGTGGGCTGATTTTAAACAAGGAACTGACATGTTTAAAGAAACAGGACTGGATTCGTTGTGTAAGTAAAGTTGATTTTAGAGTTTCGTCAGAAACACCCACAGTCACAGACCTGCACACCGTTCTGGATGTGACAGTGCTTAAACGTATTTTGTATTTTTAATGTTCTAGTATATGTTTACATACAAAATAAACAAAGACACATTGACACTGAGAATTAGTATAATTGTCATTCTTTTAATTCTGAGAAGCATGTTTAACCTTGCTATCCTTTATTCAAGCAACATCTTCTAAACTAGAAAAAGGGAACCCTTTCTAGCCAACACACTGTAAAAACATGGAGCAATCGGAAGCAATTCACCTGGCTCTGTTAGAGTGCTGCTACCAGCACTTCTAATGCTAAATATCACCAATTAACATGTGGATTGTTGTTAGCTCACACAAACTGAAATGCATGAAGAACCATTTAGGTGTTTGTAGGGTGTTAAATGCTGTAAATAAATCTTGGCAACCAGCAGCCAAAGGTGCAGTGACTTCCCTGAGCCTCTGATGTTTGCTTGGCTCATAGCAACAACACAATTCCTACAAGGCAAGAAACAGTAAATCCTTGTGAAAGCACAACTTGACATTCTGTTTGTGTGCGGATTAAAAACAAACTGCAATGTGTTGACTAGTGAGTTGCAGAGACACCTGTAGGCCTACTCTGAAACTCTGAATACATGAAAAAGTGTCTGTTTCACTCCACCGATTATGCAGAGCTAACTGCTACATGCTGACCTGAGCATCACACAATCTCAAACTTGAAATTGGCTGATCGCCATGCAACCGACACGCGATACCATCTGCAACAGCAAACCATTGTACAAAGTTATGAGAATAAATACTTCTGTTTTTAACTTTATTCAGCATCAAACTGTTAGTGTGACATTCTGAACAACAAAACAAGTCGCTGTGTGTTTTTCTTTTTCACAAAAAGCAAACGTGCATCCCCTTTCAAACACTCACTGGCTCTTCATCACGGTGAATGAAGACACTTTGTGCCTTATCAACAGTCATATGCAGAGCACACCTCACTTAGTTCCATTGTCATAAATTATTGAGGTGATTGTTGGGAAGAGAACAACAACACTGCTACCTTTAGTGAAAGACGCAAGCTGTAATGAAGAGGGGGAGAGGACTCAAGGTGACTCACAGACTACATTATCTTTTGGTTGCTCTGTTTCAATGTCAGCGCCAAAGACAGATTCTCCTTTCATCTGTGCCCTTGTTCTGTTTTCGCGTCTGTGCGTATGTGCGGGAGAATAAAATATGCGGAAATTTGTGGGTATGCTGTATGTGTGTGCAAAATGAGAGAAGTCACTGGAGAAGCATCAGTTAGTTTGAGAGGCGTTGGGAGGGCGGGCTACTGGGGGAGGGTGGAAATGACTAACGGCCTTTTGTGTAATTAATGAGGACAGCGTTGATTTCCGCTGATAATTTAGCATGGTTGCCAGCGCTTGACTTCTGATCCCCATTTACCCTGCTCTGTCTCTATTTAGATCAGCCTAGTGTGGGAGGAGTGTGTTAACCTTGGAGAATAGACACAAATCACAGGCAGATGCACAGAAACACACAAAGCCTTATCCACGTCCACACACAGGACCCCCCCTGAAGTCGCCCACACGGTACACACACAAACATTTATACCCCCTTCATCTATTTCGCTCCTTCTCTATTTTCACACACATACATCAACCATGTGCACACATGCAAACAAGGAAAAGGCATCTGACAGCGCACAAGTGTGCACATGCACACACGCGCACGCACACATGTGCGCACACACACACACCCAAAAGCACCTGAGGCAATGGAATAAATGCATCTGTAATGATAGCAGATAAGGACTCCCAACCAGGCCTGTAGTCATAGCTCAGTGATTTGGCTAGCAGGGAAAGGGATTGTGGGAATGAAAAACAAGCCAGTGGAAACTTCTGGGCCTCCAGGAGTCAGCAACCAAAAACCCACAGTCAGTCAGTCGGACAGAGAGAAAAAAGCTCCAAGGTAGTCTTTCAATATGCCGTCAGAAGCTAAGCAGAAAGTCTATTAAAACAACAACAAAAAAAGACTGTGCTCTTAAACATGCTAGTGAGATTCAGCACACATTTCAAAGCAGATTTATATTCAAGCTCCTTGTCCTTTTGTACGTGGACATCTTGGTAATAACATGTTAGCGTGGTTTCTTCTGCCTAATTGCTCCTGTTAATGAAATTGCTAATCACTTTCTACTGTGACATGTTGATTTGACAGATGTTTGAAAAAGCCTGCTCAGGAAGCTGAGATGATGATCAAGTGATCAAAAATGCAGAATATCCATTCGCGTTATTTATTCATTTATTGCTGGCTCATTGTATATGGGCAACATATGTTGGCTTAAGGCTCGTCATGTTCGGGGGTCCTGTAAAGACCCGATTGACATGCAAGTGCCGGCATCCTTTATTCATTCACTTCTATCCAAACATCAATGGCACAAGGCTGTATCACCAGCTAGAGCTTAAACAAATGGCACGTTTCTCCCTCAGGCCTCACAGCTGACATTTCCTGGATTTATTATGCATGTGGATATGCTGCAGGGAATTCAGGTGCAACTAGATAATACTTGAGGTATAATAGTAGGTTTGTATGTCTTACAAAAACACAAATGCCCATATGGCTCAGGGGAACTTTGATGTGTTGGTCTCCAGTATCCAGGGCCTTCCTGTGACACAGCCACACGCAGGCCCTTAAATATTTTCACATTATAATATCACTCGTGCGTATTATGAGGCCTGTTCTCTTTTCATGCTTTTCCTTACTTTGAACTTGCTGTTGAAGTGATACTTCTCAAAGAAACGGTGCGTTTCTTTTTTTCAGCATGAAACGCCGAGCCGGCCTGTCAGCGCATGCATCACTGATGCCGGGCAGTTCTCCGTTATTAAACTTTACACACTTTAGTGTAACGTGAGAGACCCCCAACTGCCATACATTATGCATGCTGTAGATATTTTTCAGGGGCTTTTAGTAATGAGCTCAAAGCTTGTGATGGAGGACCCTGGTGCTTTAAAGCCGGGCTCCAGCCCTGGCATCAACAATAGAGGATGTGAAATTAAAAAAGAAATCATACTACTGAGCGGTACCATGCTGCCCCTACTCACACGCCTGCCTTTGACCGTCCCCAGCCTGCAATGCCACACATGATAAGCTTCTTATTCATATGTAAAGCAGGGGCACTGGGGTCACCCAAATGATCTTACTGCCGGACTTCTGACGAGAGCGGCTTGAAATGCCACATGAAACTCATTAATCAGGGACAAGCTGATGTTGCAGTTGCAGGTGAATGCAGCAGAAGTCATGGCTGCAGCTTAGATATGCTCTTAAAAAGGTGACATGTTGTTTCACTCAGGTGATGGTTATGTTTGCCATCACAGGAGCTGGGGATGAAACAGATCACACGTTCCAGCCACAAACACTGGACCGCGCCCATAACCTGAGACATGGTTTCTGTTTTTAGCAAAAAGTTTTATTAGGTCCAAAGTAGGATCTCATTGCCATGTTGTCTGCATCCTAAAGATAAAAAAAACGAAAGCATCCTACCATAGTGTTGTTTAAATTTCTACTCAGACTCATATAGCCGACATTTATCACATAAAAATATGTCAAACATCACATCAAATCTACAATTATAAATCACTTTTACCAATAATATGGCACTTTGAGAGGAAGAGGTGGTAAAAAGAGATGGATCATCACCAAAAACAGGAGCAGGGCAAAAAAGAAATCCTGTCAAGGGTATTATGGAAGTGTCTGAGAAGGAAGGCCATAGATCAAAGCGTGGGACGGCCATTTGTTCCTGAGGAATAATAGCTGTGATGTGTGTCGGACCCGCTGACCTGCTGGAACAATAAAGCCGAGTTGCGGCTGCCTAAGAGCAATGACCTTGTGCGGTTGAAACCTGCCTGAAACAGGGAAAAAAGAGAGATGGATGGGTAGAGAGACGCATGACCAGGGAGAAACAATTACAATCTATATAAAGGCTGATTCCTGTCCGACACCGCCACTCACACCGCTGAGAGAAGATTGTCAGCTTTCTCTTAACAGTAGAGTAAGAAAAAGAGACTTTTTTTAAAGGGGTGAGGCTTGCAGGTTTGTTGTTTTTAAGCTAAAGCACTTCTATTCTACCTGTAAAACAACTGATCCAATTTTGTTTTTTCTTTATAAGACTTAAATCTTATAAACACCAAACTGTTTCAACCTTGTGTTTTTATACAAAAAAAAAAAATGACTGCAATCAGTTTTCTCTCAGAAGAGTCTTTCCAAAAATATGATGCCACACGTTATATCTGTATGTTCTCTCCGTGGCTGACTTCCGTAAAGATGCCCCAGACAAAATTTTAGAAGCTGGAACCACATCATAAAACAAGAAAGGTATCCAACAGCCAAGACATAGGACTACTTTGTCACATCTGAAAAGTGTGAGAGAGAAATATCCAGTGTTGGGGGGGAAAATGGCAAAGTACAAATCAAAGGAAAAAGCCATTCAGCCACCTCGGGGATAGGTAACAAAAGGGCTTCCACGAGCTGTGGGCTTCTTCACAGATAAAAGTCTGTCTGGGAGAGAGCGACAGACTGGTGTTCATTGTGCTACCATGGGAGGGTGCAGACAGTGGTGTGAAAGGAGCCATCAAGGTTGAATGGGTGAGAAAAGGGGATCTGTGGGAGTAAATGAAAAGGGCCTGGATCAAGCATGCCATTGGTCTCAATAGAATGAAATGACAGCACCTTGTATGGAGGTAATCTCAACATGTGACCACCAGCAACCGTGTAATCACAATGCCAAAAGGGTGGAGAGCAGAAACATCTGTATTGGCTCTATTTTGGTAGCTCACAAAACTAATTGTTCTGTCGAAGAACTGATTTGCTTACTTACTATGCAGAAAACATTAGGACCCTAAATATGTCTTCATGCACATTCAGTATTAATTAGGAACATATCACACAATAATCGGTGTAGTTAATCACAGTATTTATAGGCCCAAAGTAGGTCTTTTTCTGCACCGTGCACTTGCACAATGCCATTTTTCTACTGCTGCAAGATGTTGCAGATCGACCAGAGAAAGGAAACCATCTTCCACAACAATGCAACAACAGAATACCAGGCTTTGAAAGGCTTTGCAGATACAAGTCTCCAAATTGTGCTTTTAAGCCAACAGGACGTTTAAAAGGGAACTAGGATGAGAATATAAAAGAAATTGATCAGCAGGACACTCCCGTGAGCTGGTGATGGAATTAAACAGTTGGCCAATATATAAAATTCCCCTATAAAGAACTAGAACAGGTCCCAGTCAAGAGAGGACTCTATTGCTGGTCTGCCTAACACCATCTGCACAACAGATTGCATGCACATGCGCATTATGCCATTGTTTCCGGTTCATAGAACAGGTTCAAGTGCTCAGCTGATGGGACACCCAAGAGTGCTGTGCAAATAGCACAGATGTACCGGTCTAGCCCAGATAACTCTAGGCAAGCCTTTTCCGCCTCAGTGGACAGCGTCTCGTTTGCGTTTGGCAATATTTTTTTGGCCGCAGATTTGAGATCAAACCATTTTTATGCCTCAGCTCAGGCACTGTTTTAGGGTTGTCAGACAAATGGTAACTGAGTTCCTTTGGACGTGATATCCCTTAAACATCTTGAGGGAATTTCTTGAAATTTGGCACAAACTTTCCCTTAGAGTTAAAGACGAAGGAAAGTGTAAACTGCAAGTTTGTGGAGGCATACTACTGAGAGGCATGTTCTTCATTTTCTTGGTTTGTAAGAGATAGCCTGTCTGGAGCAGGTTACAAAGCAATGTCCCCTCTGGCAGACCGCCAGAAAAGCACGCTGCAGATTGAGGTATGCGTGACCTTTACTACACAATATCGTTGTCTCTACAAGGTTTGTTCGATTGCTCTTTACTTCCTGTGGTGAACCTCCGCTTCAGAGCATCAGTTTTAACTTATGGCACTGCTGAATTCTCTGTCACCTCATGCTAATAAGAAACAAGCAGCAGATGCTTTTATTTTACAAGGACAATCACATTGACTCAGAACGTTTCTTGAGAACTTATAATGGTGAATTATGAAGACAGCTTGCAGTCTCTCTGCACCAGAGCCCGCTATTATATATTTTTTTTGTTTCGCTTCCCATTTGTAAAATGTCATATAAATCATAAGACTTTAAACCAGCTTAAGTCTTGTGAAAAGATGCTTATTCTCTCTCTTTTTCTTTTTTTTTGGCTCATTCTTAGTTTTGAAACAAATTTAAATGCTGGATTTGACCACAGCCTCCACCTGAAGACGAATTGATATCCGTCAGAATTTGACAAAGGTCGTTTCTCTGCCTCAAATAGTCCACTTTCAGGAAACAACTGACTACATATCTTCAGACTTAACAGCTCCTCAAGATTCAGTGACTCCATCATTCATAAGTCTCGGGACAAATTGTTCTGAGCCTCTGTAAGGATCAGCCGCAAAACAGATCTTTAACAATTCACACTGTCATTGAGGATCAAGGAAAAATAAGCTAATTAGAAGAGGGCGGGTCAGGATTTGTCAAAGTGCATGAAAGAAAAAAGGTTGTGACAAAATCACAATGATGAAAGTGACAACCAGGTCTGATTATGTCTGAATGCCTCCTAATCATATCAGTCCACACTTAAGCTCTCAGGGTAACTGATTCATAAATCAAGGGTGCATTTGTCATGAGTACGATGGGAAGCCTCGCATGTGAAACCACAGACCTCCGACTGGCGAGTTTCGATTGGGAGGGCAGTGGTGATACACGCTCCTGGGGACATGCTTTCTCCCCTGGCACCTTCCTCCATCTCCAGACACCAGGTGGTGTCATGACAGTCTGCTGGAATGCAAATGTGTTCTCAACAACGCCTGAACTGTTACGATTCGCCCATTTGTCACAGGATATGTTCATTACCCACAGCTTTGGGCCCAAAATTAGTGTCGGTACAAGACATCCCGGCTGTGTGATGAATCCCCTCGTTGCCTGCCTTGTCATCCCCTGTTTCAGATCGAAGGGTCTCCTTCCTCCCCTTTCCTCCCTCCTTTGCTCCTCCATGTCCTTCATATCTCCATGCTTCTGTTCTTTATTTTTTTCCACAAAGAAATATTAGTCAACAAAGCTGTGCACAGCAAGGGCCCAAACCATGGCTCCAGAGGACGTCACATTACCCTTCCAGATGGTGCGCTAATGTTGCAGTGGATATCAAGGTGTTCCAACTCATCATAATAAGAGCGATCCATTGGCATCAACTGTCATTGAGTTATAACCTTGCAACAATACGTGGCATCATGCAGGAGCGTCGGTGTGATGCCATGGTAACCTTGTCATGAGGACAACAAAGTGGCACATGTTGATAGATAGAACACACTAAATGGTTTCATGCATGTTGTTGCAGTCAGTAACTACTAAGGGAGGTCAGGCATAGTAATTACGCCACCTCATCTGAGGAGCTATTATTATTCCATGCCAGGGTTATTTGCATGGCAGGATTAGGATCAACTTATGTCTCAGTCGAGTCAGTTCAGAAAATTAATGCAAATGTAAAACATTACTTAAGCAGATCTTTAGAGTGAAGGGAGGACTGCAGTGTGTGTGTGTGTGTGTGTGTGTGTGTATAATCATAGTCTTGTGTTTTTGTGGGCCCAGCCACTGTTACAGACACATCTCATGCTTCCTTGGCAGACTTGTCACCAGTGGTCGCACCAACCAAATACCAAAGGAGAGAAAGGACACAGAGACAAACAAAGCTGAATCGCTTCATAACTATCCGTTCCCTTTGCTTCAAGAGCAGACACGGCAACATTTTATGCCACGCCACCCCTGTCATGTATTTACGACGAGCGTTGGAGCAGCCTCCCAACCATAATGAATGCAAAGCCAGCGAGCAGACGTTCAGACGTAACAGAAGGACAGCAGCCCTGCCTCACACTTGCTGAAGACAACAGCGTGCGCCCCACTTTCACTTCCCCCCGCCCCTCCTCCCTCAGTGTGGTAATGGTTTCTCTGACCTCTGTCTCCCCATTACTGTACGCTTCACCCAACATCAACCGTCAGACAGCATCACTCATCAACACACATCAGACATCATGAACACACCAGCGCCGCTGCCCATTGCCTGGTTCCCGCTGCATCAACTGGTGACAGCCGGTGTTTGTAGGATGATAGAGATGAGGGGAACTCTGTTTGAGATAGCAATGATGACCCTGATGATGACCTAATTAGTAAAGCGTTTGACAGTACTGCACTGGAGGAGAGTAGTAGACGAGCAGAATATATGAATTTGTAAATGCATGGCATCTTATCAGAGATCAGTTGTAGTTGTACTGTTTGATCAGTCAGATGGGGTCTTTATAAACTCTGTAAAAATCAAGGATTTGCTGTCTTTTCTGCCCAACATTTGATTTATTGTCTATAAAGCATCTCTCATAGCTGTGTTAGGAATTACAGTAGTACATATACTGGTGAACCAATTGTTTTAGGGGTTTTTTTTGTTGTTGTTGTGAGAAGCAGCATAGAGGTAGTTTGTAAGGCTGCCAGAATCACAGCACATGTTTACTCCATGGGACATTTGATTCATAGCCCAGCAGCCTTTCACACTGTGTCTATAAAGTATGCCTACACAGATATGACAAATCTCTGCTAAA
>VOQJ01011871.1:45730-58867 GCA_015052665.1 Apistogramma diplotaenia | reverse complement strand
CTGGTGAGACACTTTATCTGCTGTCTATATTTAGGGAGTTCATGGCTGAAGTTTGCTCTGTTAAAATCACCAAGAAGGATGAGCAGGGACTCTGAGTGTTTTTTCTCCATGTCCAGGTGTTCTAACACCTGCATTGCACAGGCCTGAATGTAAACACTGTCCAGGATGAACGAGGAGAACTCCTGCAGTGAATAATAGAGGTTTGCAGTTAACGAACAGAGTCTAGATGACGGCTGCCTCGAAAACTAAAAGTAAAGGAGAAAAAAAGTTCAAGGAAGATCACCCATATACTGAGGAGAAACTGTCGCTGGCACCATCTTGTTTCAGTGTGTCAGTGTTAGTTTTAGTTTAGTGTCTGTTATGGGTGCATTTGTCAAGGTCAAATTTCAGGACTTTGAAACAGGTATTGCAATACAAACACTTATTTCACAGTCTCACAGATGTCCCATCTGTGCCAAAGCTGCCTCAGCCTGATTTTGTCATATTTAGTACTGCGTTGGATCTTCTTTTGCCTCAGAATTGCCTGAATTCTTCGTGGCATAGATTCACCAAAGCGCTGGAACATTCCTCGGATATTTTGGTTCACATTGACGTGACAGCGTCACACAGTTGTTGCAGATTTGTTGGCTGCGCAGCCATCTTGCGAGTCTCCGGTTCCACCACATCACGTTTCTTCCTCGTTTGTGATTCTTGCAGGTCAGCTGATTAAAAACGAGGTGTTAACTGCCCTCGTTTGAACTTACAACAGACGTTTGTCACTTTTAAAATAACACTTTTAATCTATTTTGTCGGAGAACATTTAGAAGGTTAATCTGTAATGCAAAAAATATATACAGCCCCAGTTCCCAATATTGATTTGTACAAACTGGTATATCGATTTTGACATTAACAGTCTGTCTCCTCCCCTTTAGACTCTTCTGCCATCCCAATATTGGTACTATATGATTGAACTGGGTTTCTATGGCTCTCTACTCTTCAGCGTGGCCTCTGATGTCAAACGCAAAGTAAGTAAATTTATCTCAAGAACACTAAACTTTTCCTTATTCAGGAGCACAAAGGATTTGAACAGGAAAAGGAAGAAAAGACATCCATTTCTTGCTGCTTATCCAGTTCACATCACAGGGGCAGCAGCCTTAGGCCTGAATTATGCTTCTGCATCGGGTCATTGTCAGTCCTATATACGTAACCAGAAATCCCCTCTGAACACTGTGTGGTAACCTCAGTCCTTGCGGGCTGCTTCCACTCGATGTGTAGTTATATTTTTTTGAGAGATGCACGTCAAGTTACAGCTCAGGTTACGGTGGAGGTTACATACTTAGGACCAACTCAGAAGCATAATTCAGGCCTAAGCAGAGATGCCCTTACCTAGAAGATGTGCAGAAGGCATCCTGTTCAGATGCCCGAACCACGTGAGCTGGCTTTTTTCAGTGTGGAAGAGCAGCTCTACTCCAAGACCTTCCTGCATGACCTCAGCTACCCTTCAGAGGGAGCTCATTCTCATGTTTTCAGTCACTAGCCAGAGCTCATGACCATAGGTGAGGATAGGAATGCAGATTGACCAGTAAATACACAGCTTCATTTTCATGCTTAGTTCTCTGTTTATCACAGCAGACTGACACATGTCGCTGTCAGTCTCCTGCTCCACTCTCTCCTCACTCGTGAATAAGACCCTGAGATACTTAAACTAACCACCTGGGGCAGTAACTCATGCAAAATGCGTTATAGCATCATAATTCTACACAAGAGGCTGACAAACAGTCT
Source organism: Apistogramma diplotaenia (assembly GCA_015052665.1). NCBI lineage: Eukaryota > Metazoa > Chordata > Actinopteri > Cichliformes > Cichlidae > Apistogramma > Apistogramma diplotaenia. The sequence goes on along the minus strand of VOQJ01011871.1, from coordinate 57,106 downwards.
TTCTTCACTCTGAGCAGTTTCACATCTGCCATTTGACCGTGAGTGGACATTAGACTGTTGTGACACGTGTATGTGTGTGTTTGACTTGGACTTTGCTCGGCTTGGTCAGCTGAGCACAGTGGGGTTCAAACTCTTGCCAAACTGTTTCACAGTGTGTTTCACCACCTCAAATGTCTAACCCAGATAATGTTAAGCTGGATTTACCAACACTTTCACAGAACTGATTAAAAAGCAGCCCACAGTTATATATGTGTTCTGTTTTTATGTCTGCAAAATAAAATTAAAAAACCACATTTGTTTCCCCACGTGTCTCTCCCTGTCCAGGACTTTAAAGAGCAGATCGTTCACCATGTAGCAACAATCCTCCTCATCAGCTTCTCCTGGTGCGTCAACTACATTCGTTGCGGAACTCTCATCATGCTGGTGCACGACTCCTCTGATTACCTCCTCGAGGTAAAGCCTCATCGCAGTATTTTCTGTGTTGATGACAAATGTGCCCAAAAGTTGACTGACATATGTAACTCCACATGTATTTAGAACCCGAGTCCAGGTGAAGTTAAACGCAGTAAGATGTGGGAACTGTGTTTGTCTTTGTGTAAACAGAGTGAATACAAATGTTGTGTTGATGCCATTTACCCGTACAACTAAGCAGGATGTTTAGGCTTTTGAGTCTTCTGTCTGACAGCACACTGATCATATTCTGCCCCCTTGTGGAGAAAACTGCACTTTGTTTTTTGTGGAATTGAGGCACTCACTTTCATTATTAATCAGCATGGTTTTACTTTTAGCAGGGAAGTCACAAGGATTGTAATAGGAATATTTGTAACATTTTTTTAAGTTGAGTTTATTGTCTAAAACATTGAATGCATTTATTAAAGGGTCATAAATAACAGGAAGGTGCATTGACACCTGAATGTAATACTGACTCTTTGCCAAAGAAATAAATGATGAACAGGGACACCATGAAGTCGGCCATTGTTGTCACCATCGCCAGCGGGGTGTTTTGAAACCAGACATGACAAGCGAGGGGGTGGAGCTTACTGCAATACTGAGGGACACTGCCGACAAGTTGCTAGCCAACGAGCACATCCTGCACAATCATCCTTTCTGACTTTAATATTGACCCTAATTAACAAAATTAACTAGAGACTGAGCCCATAAATTTATCGGGAAAATATTACAAAGGTCACAGAGCAAGGGAATTTTTTTTTAGAATCACAGCTTCACCTGAAGTCCAAATCTGTATTTTTTAAAAAGAATACAAATTTGGACTTTGGCTTTACTTTTCAGAAGCTACGAGCATCTATGCTCTTCCTTTACCACATGCAGACCAGTCATGCCCGTCTGTGTAGCCAAATCCAAAAAGATTCATTTAAAGCCATGAAAACAACTGACTAAAGCAAGCGTGAAATGCTTTTTTTCCAGAAACTTTGCCATTTCAATCTTCTTCTTTTGTTTAAATCTGTTTCACTCACAGTCTGCAAAGATGTTCAACTATGCTGGGTGGCGAAATGCCTGCAACTACATCTTCATTATATTTGCTGCAATCTTCATTGTCACCCGCCTTGTTATCTTCCCCTTCTGGTAAACACGCATACATTATAAACAATTACTTTGACTAACTGTTATGGTACACGCCCCTTAATTCTCACTGTCTCTTTCAGGATTATTTACTGTACGTGGGTGTACCCAGTGACCATCTATGAGCCATTCTTCGGCTACTACTTTTTCAACGGACTGTTGATGACTCTTCAGTGTCTGCATATCTTCTGGGCTGTTCTCATTATACGCATAGCAATCCGTTTCCTCACCAACAATGTAAGCAAACCAAATGAGATTACATTAAGTGTTGGGTTTTTTTTTTAAATTAAGAATTACACTAAAAGAGTTGGTTGAAGTCCAGGCTCTGTGAACGTGTTTAAATCATGAAGGATTTAGGGGGAAAACTCAGACCTAAAAGAATTTGAACTTTGTCACTTGAAATACTCTGGAGGTAGCAGTTAAACCAGCGATATCTGATTATTCCACACTCAGTGGAGTCACTGAACAAATATACATTCTTAAGTTTTTATGTCAACCGGTTCCTTGTTTTTAAAAATGAATTAATCTCCTTTGTGAAAATGATCTGGGGCTCATTCATCTCCTGTCGTGGTGTCCTCGATACCAAATATTTGAAAACTTGAAAAAACAGTGACTGTCTGATTAAGATTCCAGTGTGGACACGAAGCTTTAGGACCGGGAGCATCGTGCTGTGGATGGGCATGTTTCAGACATTCTGTTGGCTGAAGATAACATTTTTCTGCCATTTGATGGTGTTTGTCTCTGCTGCTCAGTGGAGACTGATCTAAATTTGTATCACAAACAATTTAACCCTCATCCTACACCTTCTTTGAGCTAATGTGCTTATATGAGCTGAACCATAGCACTGTAGGTAGCCACAACGTAGCACACGATCATGTCAATGAGCCCAACTTCACTAACCCCTCAAACATTGTTGTTATTTAATCTATTTAGTTTCTGTCTCTGTTTCCATCCAGAGTTACAGCAGTGCTGTCAGCTAAATTTAGAAAATCCCCTTTAGCACAGATTTAAGGACATTAAACGTTACCGTAACATCTGTAAGTACAGCCACACTGATTAGAGCTGAAAGACTTTGGGCCTTTTTTAATTCTGGTGCCTTGTTCGCATTTGGAAATGACGGTGCATCTGGATGCAGAAATGTGTTATGACGTCATGCAATCATATTTGCTGTGAGTTCACAACAAATATGATTTAAATGCGTTTTTGCGGCTTACATTGGGTCAGTCAGGGGAAGGGCAGTCAAAGGGGGTCCGCTAATTGAATAGCCCCGGGTTATGAATGGATTCAGACCAGAGTACATGAACTATAGGTGGAAAACAATCTTCCTGTCAGAGGAGGTGGCATAAATGAGTGCCTTTGTCACTACAAGCGTCTGCACACACTGTAAGATATTTTTATACCTGCTTTGCATACAGAAAGCTACAAAACGCAGCTTAACATCTGAGTTTGTTCTGACACTAGCCAGAGCTTCAGGATAGGGTGAGCCGGAGGAGGTCTCCTTGATTAACGACGTGTTTCTAAAGGGACACCTCTGCTCACACGCTCTTCTTCACATTTTTCAGGAAAAAGTGGACGATGACAGGAGCGATAAAGACGAAACGGACGAATCAGAAGAGGAGGAAGAAGAGGAGGCAGGAGAGAAAAAGCATATGAAGAAAAATGGACCAGTGCAGAATGGTCACACAGTCCACAACAACAATCATAGCAAGAGGGAATGAAGTAAAGTGACGGGATGGAAGAATGTCAGAAGGACTTGTATCCCTCTGTAGTGGAGCAGGAGGGAGGGAAAGGAGAGAAAAAGATGGGGGGGGGGGTGATTCCCTAAATCCAAGAACAGCAGGTATCTGAGGAAATTTGACACTGTTACTTTTACACAAAAACACATTCTTTTTTTTTTTTTAGAGGGCACAGAGATGCAGCAGATGACGTACACTACATTAAGTGGCACAGCTTTTCGCTTTGTCATCCGAGAAACGTTTATCACAGCCTTTGTTTGATGTTAGTCCCAAACATTTCCAGTGAGACAGGGAAGAAAATGGAGACGAGCAAAGTTTGGAGAACGCAGATGAGGGGGTGATGCTACTTCTACTTTAGCTTTGATGTTCTGACTGTGTGCCTTAGAGCCAGCTGATGGCTGCTAAAAAAAAAAAGAGAGAGAAGCCATTTTAAAGCCTTCTGCTTTGAAGTTGTGTTGCTTTATTCTTTGTTTTGCTTTTTACTAAAAGAACAAAACAAACTGAAAGTGAGTTATATGAAGGTGAGACAATAGGGCATTTATTTCCCTAAGTTTCTGTCTATGCAACTATCTGTTCAGCTATTGCAGTGTCTTTGCACATACGTACAGTGTGTCTCTCATATAAAGTAATAACCTGCAGTAGGACTGTGCACCTCTGCGCTCAATCACTTGTGCCATTTACAGTGTTCTGGTTTCAGTTGTGTAATCAGCAAGAATTCTTTTTTTAATGGGGACCTATCAAACTCTTCCACATTCTCTGTCATATACTTTTAATGGTGGGTGTTCATATTAGACATGGCCAATGTTTCAAAGGCTGAGGTCTGTGTACATGCAGGTAATCCCTGTGAGCCAACAGCTCGGACTTCAGATTGCTCGAAACACTTTGCTTTAGACAGTTTTTTTCTCCTCTTGGATCTGTGTGAGGTCACAGAGACTGGTTATCCCTAATATGGTAGACCTGTGCACACAGCTCCACCCTCTTGCTGTCAAAATCTTTTGTTTTCACGGGCCAGCCAATCAGAAAAAAGCTGCCTTATGATTGATTTACAGCACTAAATGTTAAATGTGTGACATTGACACAGACCTCACCAACTTTGGTAGTAACACACAGCATAAAGTCAGTATGCTGGTTAGCACAAGGATAACACTTTGGTTAATAAGCTGTAATTGTATCTAGTTTGCTCCTTATACTAATAAATAGCTAGTATTCTGCCAGATTTATCATGTCCAAATCCAAAATAAACAACAACGTTTTGCTCATGTTGACAGAGTGATAGCGGTCAAGTGTGAGTGCAAATGTCTCCCCCTGCAGTGAAGATTCAGTGCAGTACTATGAACCATGTTTTACGGGGAGCATGCAGGGAGCTAAAACTGCTCCTTTCAAGATAAACCATGATTATTCTGAACTGTGGATTATGCAAAGCTACTCTTGATAGTCCAAGAATAAATATACGGTGCTGGAAGGGAACATCACGGGTCCCCTTTAACTTCTGTTCATTCCTAATCCAGTAAAGCTCACTTTGTACAAGTCCTGTTTCCAATAGAGCCATCTCGACAGTTCACACTGTACTTTTCCCTGCAGGCAGTAAGCAAGAGCCAGAAATTAATATAAACGCTGATAGAAGAATCTGACTTCCTGATGAATAACTTTTTCCTTTCTGCTTCAACTCAAGCAGTTTGACCGCATTGACGATGCCGCCCACTGAAAAGCGATGACTCAATGTAATCACTACAAACGGGTGTTGCTCTGTTGAAATGCTGGATTCTCACTAAGTACAGTGGAGCAGGACGGTTTCACAATTTCAGATTTCCCAAGTTCACTGCCCAATAGTCGGGGTTATGTTTCTTAACCTGATCGCGGGATTTAAAGCGTTGATCTGAGTTGATGATTTTAAGTATCATTCTGGGTATTAAATGTGTTTACAGGTATGTTCTTTGATGCTTTTTGAAAGAAATTTGTTGTAGTTTTTAGAGGAAATCATTAAATGAGTGTTACAGAGTTTTGTTGCTCTAAAGCTTTCTATGTCAAGTGCCTTATCTGTAATGTGTGGGAAGCTCTCCTGTCTTCATGCCCTCTCCTTTTCTTTCCTGTTTCCACCTCACATCATTCAGTAGATCCAATTCTAAGACTACAACATGTTCTCACCGCTCCTCTTTATAAAATGCCTTCCTGTTAAATTCACCCTTATTCCACTACCATGTTCTTTTTAACTAACCCCTGACCAACCAGCAACCTCTCTTCCCCAGCGATACAGTAGAAACAGCTGTGTCCCAATTACAGTGTTATTTTTTTTTTTTTAATTTTGTTTCCTTTGTTTGTCTGTTTAATGACGCCTAAGTATTGTTATTAATGATAAAAGCAAAGATCATGAATCACAATGAAAGCAGTTTGAAGTTGTGGTTATTTTTGCATTCATCATGCCTGCAGGAAGCGCACTGGACATGTTAATCATCAGATATGATCTAACCTTCAGCAGGAAATCGCTTCTGTTAAAATAAGAATATACTATTCATGCAAGGGGGTCACACTCATTTTACATCATGGGCCACATAAAGTCATTTTAAGTGGGTCAGACCAGTAAAACCTTTGCCTATATTAAAAAAGCCTCCCAAGTTGTTCGCCTGTCTTTCGGTGTAATGAAGTTTATACTTTTAATTCACGAAGTGTCTTAAGAAAAGGAAGTGAAATTTCAACAGAGTCTCCGTGTTGTACATCGCACAGAAATGCTGCTGTTCAGAATCTAGAAACCCATCAGCACGGTTCTGTGGAAAAATTTAAAGAAAACCTAGACTTTGTCCTGTAATTTAAGAAAAAAATTACGCTTTTGTTAATTTGCACAAAGCGTCCTGTTTTCACTGTGGAAAAACAATCATGTAATAAAAGGTGTCAAAGTCGTGCTGCAGTTGGCACCGTCACCTCATGGCAACAAGGTCCTGGGATTGAATCCAGTGGCTGCCTGTCAAGTTTATTTCTATAGCACGTTTAAAAACAACAGCAGTTTACCAAAGTGCTGTACATTGAAAATAATAAAATAACGGCTTCATCTCGTAGTCCAAAGATAAGCATGCTGAGGTTAACTGCTGATTCTAAATTGGCCGTAGGTGTGAATGTGAGCATGAATGGTTGTCTCTGTGTGTGTTAGCCCTGTGACAGATGACCTGTCTCTGGCATACCCTGCCTCTTGTCCCTGAGATAGGCTCCAACTCCCTGCAGCCTGATTTGGACAAACAATAAAACTTTTATTGTAAATAATAGAAAAACCAGAACGTTTATGTTATTTAATCAATGGCAACAATTAAAAAAACATTTCTGTCATTTGTTAGTTATTACAGAGTTTAGTGTATGACAGGCAGTGGGTGATGTCTCTGCTAATAAGACTAAAGCTGAAGAAAATACAGTTAGGACAGTTGTGCCGTCTTTTTTTGAAGTATTTACAATTAAATATCAAGAACAATTGACCTTTTCAAAGTGTGTTTTTGGTTACTTTGGCTTTTGACGATTCCATGTCTAACTCTAACAGCACTTTAACTCCACCTACTTTCAGCCTGACACATTTTTGGTATCCTTTTTTTACTGCACTAAACCTGACGGCTAAAGTTACTGATAATGTGTCAGATTATAATAAACATACATAATGCAATATTAAGAAATGCAATATGTTAAACAAGCCAGAAAAGTAGGCATTGCACATTTAAACCCTTACTTGCAGGTTTTTGCAGTTCAGTAGAGGATATTGCAGCTTAACGAACACATGTAAAGCTATACATGTAATAGTATATTTATAATAGTATGAATTGATTTATTTAAAGGTCTGGTCTAACAGTGCTGTGATATTTGATTTGTGTGGTCTCTTAGAAATGATCAGGCTGGAGACAAAGTTAAACGTGAGGATGAGCTTGTTCGAACATGTGCAGAGGAGGGATAGTGGATAACTGGAGGAATGATGCTGAATATGGAGCTGCGGGAGGAAAAGAGGAAGACCACCGAGAAGATTCATGCATGTAATAAAGGTCATGCAGAAGGTTGGTGTGACAGAGGAGGATGTAGATGCAGAGGCAGATGATCTGCTGTGGTGACTCCTAAAAGGAGCAGCCAAAAGAAAAACGGGAAGGTATTACTAGTACCAAACAAATAATCCAACCCTCAGAAACAAAGGCAGCAGCAGACACCCGGTTTTTAAAAAACATTATTTTATCAAAAATATTTCCTGGCTTAGCTTTGCCCTGATCAGGGGCAGGAGGCAGGATTCCTGGTCACGGCTGGGCAGTTAAAGTCTGCAGTAACAATGTCAGTGTTATTGTGTGACACGAGTTTCAGTCGAGCTGGTTATGCACTAAAACCCCGTCACATTTGCATTCTGTATCTCTGTCACGCGAAGCGGACGAGCTGCAGTTCCCCCCGCTGCCAGCAGTTCGGGTTTAGGGCAGTGACGTCACGTGTGTCGATACTCTGTAGGTTTAGCCCGAGAAACGCCATCTTAAGTTGACGGGGGTTTAAACGGGGTGAAAACAGGAAAACGGGCACTGAGGGAGATAAACTGTTAGTTTGCGATTAAAATTATCGGGAGCATCTGTATTAGTGCTAGTTATGGTTTGGACAGATTTATAAACACAAAGGGAAAAAGCGCGATAAGTGAGGAAATCGGCAAGATACTAGTTAGCACTTAGCTAGTTAGCGAGTGAGCAAGGGGGAGGGGCGGGGTATTTGAAGATTTATTTTTTTATTTATTTTTTATTTTTTTGAGAAGCTGAAGTTTTTTTGTTTATGTTATTCCACACGGACATGTCGTCTTCAAATGCAGGTAAGGTCGACTTGAAGTCACGGCGACGATGTAGAAGCACTGTGCCGTGCAGCCGTTAACCTTTAGTGAGGAATTTCTCGAGCGGAGCTTTAAGCAGACACTTTCCCCAAGATAGCGTGACAGCGTCGGCTAACTTAGCTCCGTAGCTCGGCTAGCCTTGTTGCTACATTAACATGCTAACTAGCGCATATGAGCTAACGGTTAATGTAGCTCTCCTTTGATATTTTTGCACCAGAAACTGAGCTGTGGTGAAGATCCAAGCCGGAGTTAGCTGACTGTCAACTTGCGATAGGCTGACACTGTTGAAATGTTTAGTTATCAGGCAGTGCTGCGCACAAGATCACATCTATTTGACATATGTAGCTTTATGAATAGCTCAGAGTCATAGCAGACATGACCCATGAGAACACGGGGTTAAGTTTCTGCATTTTAGACGTAAAATTAACCATATGTTTGTTAATGTTATGTTCAGCTCCGAGTACAGGGTCCTGAAGGTGGTTTAGTAGTTTGTTTTTTTTTAGTGCATCAAGGCACCATATGAAATCAGTTGTCATCGCGATCATTGCGCCTCTTTGTCGTCCTGTGTTATTAATAGAGTTGCCAGACTCAAATCTGGGTATGGGGGCCAGTGGAACCCAAACAAGTGGCGGGGCAGTTGTACCAAAAGGGACCAACAAAAGACGAGCCGCGTAAGTGTGTGTGTGTGTATTACTGGTAATTATGTGCTGATGTATCCGTATTGTGCTGTGCTGACTTTTGTTTCTGTTAGTTGTGGTTGAAAATTCTTGTGGGAATAAATTTATGATTTTACAACTATTGTTTGTTCTCTCACAGGCTGGACTTTGATGATCTTGATGAAGGGAAGATAAGCAGGTTTGTATCTGTAAGTTATGTTGAATACCAAGGGTTTTAACTGGCTACACTGCCTTTACAATCTTTTGGTTTCTTCTTAGGTTTGATGATGACACAGGAGGCTCCAGCAATGACAAAGAGCGCTTTGCCAGGTAGGAGGATGAATTTGGAAGAATGGACACGTGCAAAGGGAATATAGCAAAGTATTCATATAGCTGCAGCAGCTATCCCCGTGCCTCTCTCCCCGCTCTTTTTTTCTTTCTTTTTTGGGTAGTCTTACTCTTTTGGTTTTGGTAGAAATTTTTTGGGTCTGTTTTTTAGCGGGTTGGTTTCATTTCCAGGTTTTTGGAAGAAGATCAGAGTTTTGCAGATAAGGAAAAACTAGCCAGGTATGGCCTATACGACTGTGGAAGGTTCCCTCTCCTGCTTGTGTCCACATCAATATTGAATGCACTGATCAAATACTTTTCTGTTCCGCTGGGATCCCAGCACATTGTGGTTTCAACAGCACAAAACTACCAGTATATTTTGTCACTCTGCATCTGTTTTGGCACATGTCTGAATGTTTTGCTTCTTTCCCCAAAGTGGCTGGTTTCCCCTTTCAACTTACCACTATGTTATGTGTCACTAACTGCTACACTGTGTCTGAGTTAAGGACCCTTTCCCTCTAGTATTCCTTCCTCTTCAGCAACTATCCTTTGTCTGTTTTTGTCTCCCTCTCCCCTCTCAGGTTAACTGAAGGGTCTTTCTCTTTCGGCACTTGCTCTCTTTTATCACACAAACTGGCCTTGAAAGTCCAGGATCTTTTGCTTTCTCACTTTCATTTTTATAGATCATTGACTTCACACTATTGTTTGATGCGTCCATTACATGTTTCACCTTCTCTTACTCCCACCACTTCCTCCTGATTGGCATCTTTGCATTGCAACATAAACGCTAAAATGTACTCCATGTTGTCCACCCGCCCATCTGTTTCCCCCATCTCGATCCCTCCTCTCCACCTCTGCCACCCTCGTTTCCTCACTCCAGGGAGAATCACAGTGAGATTGAGAGGCGAAGGCGTAACAAGATGACTGCCTACATCACAGAATTGTCCGATATGGTGCCCACTTGCAGTGCACTAGCGCGGAAACCAGACAAATTAACTATCCTGCGAATGGCAGTGTCCCATATGAAGTCTCTGAGAGGAAGCGGCAATACCAATTCAGATGGGTCATACAAACCTTCATTTCTCACTGACCAGGTATGAGAAACAGGAATGTCTGCTAAAATTTAAACAACCCTTACTGTGATATTTACAGGACTATAAGACAGTACTTCTTATGTATGAGTTGTTAATATAAAGGTTTCACAGTCACAGTGGAGCTCACACTAACTCTGAAATCAGAAGAATTAAAGGAGACTGAAAGTAACACCTTGTTAAATGTGTTAAAAGTTCTATGTATTCTCTCAGGTTGTGGCTGATGGTCGGCTTCTACTTTCAGTGACTTTCTTTCTTAGGTTGTTGGTGTCGGCTGAATTAGAAATGTTAAAACTTGTGTTCATTTTCATCCAGGCCCATGTTCAATTTGTAAATATTTCACAAACAACTATTAATATACCTTGTGTTCAAGTGAGCCTCATATACTTGTATAATGAAGTGTAGTGTTTGTGTGAACGCATGCGTGCTGTTGGCACTTGTAGGACATGTGTGAATTTAAGGTTGTCTGTAGGTGGTGTTTGTGACTAATTTTATTATGTAATAGTACTCACCAAACTGATGATCTCCTTCATTTTGTTGCTGAGTAAGATGCTGCATCAGCTTCACCCCACTCTCACTGGGTATTGGCAGAATGTGATTTGATTGGCTCATATTTGAAAAACCAGTGGGAGTGGGAAAGTTCAAGTCTGAAATGTGCAAAATCTTACACCCTCATGATGACATATTGTACTAGCAGGTGAAAAGAAGCAAGTGATAAAACTAGGGATGTGCATGATTAGACTACTAGATGATAACATGTTGCTGACGTCTCTCTATAGTGGAAGAAATTACTTCAGGAATTTGCTGTGTGGATTTTTTGTATTAAAGTATTCCAGGTTAGTGTGGGCTTACCAACCCAGAGAGTGACCCTGGGAAGGTAAGCCTACCCCGAACTACTGAAAAAGCATGGTATTAATACTCTAGAGGGAGGGATGACATGTAGAGGTTAAACACAGACAGAAACATCAAAGGTCTGTAAGACCTCCTGTAACCAGGAACAACACTTTTTCACCTGAATGTGATTATAAATCAAGATTTCTATATATTTTTCAAGCAAGGTGAAAAGTAAGACAGATGATTGCAAGCTCATGCAGTGTTGTGTGTGTGTGTGTGTGTGTGTGTGTGTGTGTGTGTGTGTGTGTGTGTGTGAGAGAGAGTTGTTATCC
>VOQJ01011871.1:29789-45710 GCA_015052665.1 Apistogramma diplotaenia | reverse complement strand
CTCTTTTTTTTTTTTTTTTGTTTGCTCTGTGTGTGTGTGTGTGTGTGTGTGTGTGTGTGTGTGTGTGTGTGTGTGTGTGTGTGTGTGTGTGTGTGTGTGTGTGTGTAAGAGAGAGTTGTTATCCACAGTGCAAAGTGCACCACATTTCATTGACATTTAAAACACAATTTGATGGTTTCAAATAGATCTATAATAATAGTGTATATACACTGTCCCATTGAAGTGTTGGCAGTGTATCAGGAAGTGGTTGTTCTCAATTTAGAGAAAATGGATTTTTAAAAAAGTATTTTCTGCAATAGCACAAAGACGATTGATCTGTGATCTTCACTGCTTGGTGTTTGTGGCTGTCTTGTCCGTAGGAGCTGAAGCACCTCATCCTGGAGGCAGCCGATGGCTTCCTGTTCGTTGTGTCATGTGAGACTGGGCGCATTGTTTATGTCTCTGATTCCCTGACCCCCGTTCTCAACCAGTCACAGTCTGACTGGTTGGGCTCTTCCCTGTATGATCAGCTGCACCCAGATGACAAAGACAAGCTCCAGGAGCAGCTCTCCACTGCAGAGAATAACAACACAGGTATTAAAAACGCATAGTAGCATGTCACAATGATGAGGGGGAAAATGTGTTTCCTTTGTGAGCAAAGTTCAGTGTTGTTTTTGCCTACAAAAGGGAGGATGTTGGACTTAAAGACAGGAACAGTGAAGAAGGAGAGTCAGCAATCGTCAGCTAGAATGAGCATGGGAGCTCGTCGATCATTCATCTGCAGAATGAGGTGGTCTACAGTTAATAATAATTCATTATTATTGAAATGTGTGGCAGGATGCACATGTTCATGTGATGATGTGTTTGTGTTTGCAGATGTGGCACATGTCCAGTGGAACCAATGTCAATGAACAGACTGCACTTTCTTAGGAATAGAAACAGGTGATGAAAACCAAACAGATTTCCTTTAACAATTTGGATGAATGAATTTATTGTGCAGAGAACAAGTATACCTGATATACCTGAAATTGATATTTTCATTGTCTCTACTTCTTCACCTAAGAAATGGTTTGGGTGCAGCCAAAGAAGGAGAACCACAGTATGTAGTGGTGCACTGTACAGGCTACATCAAGTCCTGGCCCCCTGCAGGTAAAACTAGTAATTTTGAGTCTTTAGATACACAACCTTCTATTATATATATGCATCATTATATGAAGAAGACCTCTCTAAGATGCTTACAGTTATGGAGCTGGTTAGATAAGTTTAATGCATTTTATATTTTTTGCTATCTACACTAACTTTGCATGTTTGTTTTGCAGGAGTATCATTAACAGACGATGAAGCAGACAACACTCAGGGGAGTCGCTACTGTTTAGTTGCCATTGGGAGATTACAGGTATATGTGCACATGTCTTTAGAAGCAAGTTAAAAGGACAAACTGCAATAACATTTGACCCTTAAATAATCATAACATGAATAAAGTCACCTGTACAGGTGGTGGAGGAAACATTTATTAGGTAGAAAAGAGAGCATTTTGACTTCGTAATAGTCTTATCTGAAGTTGATTTTGCACTGTTAGTTGAAATAATTGTGAAACATTGATGTGATTAAGAACTTCTGCATTTAGTTTTGTTCTGTTATTCCTAGAACAAAAACTGAACTGAAACTGACTACTTAAAAAATACAATTAATCATGCTCATGCTCATTATAACTTTTAAATGATCTAAGTGCGTAAATAATTTTGTTTCACCTTGTGTCGATTTTATTTTGATTATTACTTTAAAACATGTCTTGCTGTTTCACTCTTCTCCAGGTTACTTGTTGTCCAGGTGATACAGACCTCAGCACAATCAGCGTTCCTGTGGAGTTCATCTCCCGCCACAACATTCAGGGCATGTTCACCTTTGTGGACCACCGGTGCTTGCCCGCCATCGGCTATCAGCCTCAGGTAAACATAACTGGCTGAAGTGCCCGGGTCGAAATGTTTTTTTTTTCTTTTTCAAAAAGGCTTTATGTCACAAGTTTGTATTCATGTCTTGTGGACTAATCATATTTTCTGCTGTTGTTGCAGGATTTGCTGGGGAAGAATATCCTGGACTTTGCCCACCATGAAGACCAGGGCTTATTGAGAGACAGCTTCCAGCAGGTGAACTAAAAACTGTTATCGTTTGTCCTTAATTTAGCATTGCAGTTCTATAACTGGGGATGTAGTGATCCAACATTTTCCTGTTCCGATATGAAACAAATACCTTGCTTTTGTGTATCTGCTGATACAGAGTATCAGTCCGAACAGATAGCAGTGTTAAATTTCTACACTTGTCAGGAAGAGACTGATTTATCTATAAGGTGTCATCAGGCTTGACTTCGAAACAGCTTTTACTAATTCTGTAAAATAAAACGTAACAAATAAATAGAGCCACAAATACACAGTTAATGAATTTACTGGAGCAAGATGAACAAATACATTTTAAAATGCATTCACCTAATGCCTTAGTCACACAGACCTAGAAATAAGTTTGAAACCAACTGGTTGCTGGGGGAAAATGTGTATTCCCTGAGCAGTTTGCATGTAGTTGCTGGATGTCGTTTGGTGTTGTTGGGTGAAGTTGGTCACAAAAACCTGCTTGTGATTGCTTCAGTCACTAGGAGATGGTCTTGGTTGCCTGCATGGAATACAGTTTCACTACTGCTTGGTGAGAAGTTTTCAAATAAGTTGGCATTATCCAAGCAAACTACTGGCAACTGCTGCTAGTGATCAAAGTAATCACAAGCAGGATTGCAGTGCAGCGCTATTTACCTCTTTATGACCAGTTTCACACAGTCAATAAAGAGCAACCACCCCCCAACCAGATGGGGCAATACACATTTTCCCCCCTGCTACCAGCTGTTGTAAGATGGTTGCCATTTGATCTGTAGGCCTGTGTGAGAGAGGCCTAATCATTTAGGTACATTACCCTCCTGAATTCTGCTGTCCCTGCTTGTTTCTCCTTTCCCTTCACTCACTGGGAGTTCACCTGCTCCTCGTGCTACCACTGTTTGTAGTTACGTGAAAATGTTCGTTAACATATAATCACAATCTGGTGGTGTAGCATGTCTAAAACATCCCCAAGCGGCTGACCCATGGCTGTTAGGTTTCTGCCTGGCTCTCCTGCTAGCAAGTGGTGCACTGCTGCTGGCTTGCAGTGAAGTAAATCCAGAACAACATTTATAGATTGGCCTGTTTGACTCCAACTGCAGAAACAAGGTTCAGGGTTGTATCAGGAAGGACATGTGACTTAAAACTCGACCAAATCAAACATGATGCCAAGAGAGCAGCCGAAGATAGCTTTTTCTCCAACACCATGTGAAATGTAAGGAATTGGATTCATGTTTGCTGTCGTCGTATGTGAGAGACACAGTTTATTGAATCTGAATAGTGTGAGAGAGATTTCTCTGAAAGCTAATTTGCATTTTGGACATTTATTTGCTTAACTACATTTATTTAAATATACATGTCTGCGTGTGTAAAATGGGGAAAGCATTGTTGCAAGAGCAATGTAGCAAAGATAAGATCTAAGAACATTCAAAGTAAATGATGCAAAGTCAGAATAAAATTGAAACTGACCATATAAGTATAAACCTTATATCTTGCAGAGCAGTTGCCTGATTATTCCTGTTGCAAGGGAGAATGTTCTGGCATTTTAGCATAGCATCTGCCTGCACCACCAGATTCAGCTGTAGACACTGTTGCCCCATTGCCTTGTAACCTGATATCTTCAAGTCACTCGGTTTCTGTGTATGTGCATGTATGAATGTTTGGCTTGCTGAATGTGTGTGTACACAGGTGATTAAGCTGAAGGGTCAAGTTCTGTCGGTGATGTTTCGGTTCCGCACCAAATCAAGAGAATTCATTTGGATGCGAACCAGCTCCTTCACCTTCCAGAACCCGTTTTCAGAGGAAATCGAGTACATCATCTGTACCAATGTCAATGTCAAGTGAGTCAGACATGATTACACAATCAAATGTGTCAAATATTGAAAGCATTGAAGTTTCACTGTGCCTGTGAAACATTCCTGTGTGAACACTTGCAGTTCCTCTTGCACCCACAACTACCACAGCCGCTTTTAATAAGCCACACACTGATCACTCTCTCCCAACACTTCTCCTCTGCACCCGTCAATAATTGTGGGGCAGTAGAAACTCGACTCAGGACCCCCTCACTCCCATCTCCTCCCCTGGGGCTTCGATGCCCCCCTCCCTGGGTCAGAGCAGCCCAAGTGGTCCTCCTGTAGTGCTCAGCCCAGGGCAGATGGCCACCAGGTGAGATCAGGCCTGACCTGTCTGTCCTCCCCCCCCCCTGTGCATGGGAGAACAGGGGCTTTTTCTTCATGGGAGACTTCTGCTAATTCTAGCAATCTACAGTCTGTCTGGGTTTTTTTTTTCTTCTCATTTCCCACTTTTGGTGACACTTGCTTTCTTCATTTCTGTAGTGTTTGAATAACGGTGCTAAAATAGAGCATGTCTTATGTTTCTTGGTTAGTATTAAATATACTTAAGAAGTGAGCTTTTAGTGTAGGTGGTGTGGCATGTTAGCTGTATGGATTCTTACATTATTCTCCTGACACCTTTTATGTTACCACGGTGGATGGTGGCGGGCTGAGTGCTAGTTTGCCAGCTGGTGTTTGGGATTTGTCCTGCAACAGTAGAGGTTATGCGAAAGAAAAATTAGGCTGTTTTAGACACACTTCAATTAACACGCTCTTTTGCTTTTGCTTTTTCAGGCAGTTACAACAGCAACAGCAGGGTGATCTGGAGGGACGAGATGGCCCTTATGAATCAGGCTCAATGACTCACCCACAGGTCAGGGAACGCAAATGTACTGCTGTTTTTTTTTTTTAAGCATATGTTTTTTTCTTTTGGGTTATTTACTTTAGTGACTAATGAAGACTCTTTTTATAGAAACAGTGGCAGGATGGGACTTGTTTGCTTTACAGGAAAACACATCCGGATGTTGGCAGAGTTATCACAGCTTCCTTATGATTGCCTGCATATCCTTCGTTTAATTAACTGCAACACTTTCTGTAGCAATAATTAGTCATTTATACAGACAATTTTTCCTCTGCTGCAAGAATCATTTTGATCTGTTAAAGAAAAAATAAGGTTTGAGGACAAAAACAATGCTCCCACATTAATATGCTGAAATGTGGGAGCATTGTTTTTTAGGTACATCTAAGAAGCATTGCAAACATGCTTCAAACCAGGCAGTGTTGTCTGTGTGATATGAGGAAGTTTGCTGCTCATCTTTTCCTTATTTTTTCCTTAGCCGTTCACATAACTGTTTATATAATTAAATGCGTTTTCATTCATGCTCACAACCAAAAGGGCTTCATTTAATCCTGATTTAATCTTAACTTCTGGCTAAGAAAACAACAGGTAAAAATGTAACGCAATTTGCAAATCAGAAAAAGGTGAATTTAGCCAGTGGTGATATAAAAAATAATTTGCCAATAACAATAAACTACCATCACTATGTCCCTTGTAATTGTCAGGTTTTCCAGTCAATTTAGTGCTGACTTTGTGAGAGCTAAACTGACCACAAAAGAAAAAAAACAATGTGACAGTGCCATAATCACAATGAAAGGTGAAGTGTCTATAGGGAGTAGCTAAATCAGGTCAATATTTGCTTGTTCCCACGTCTGACTAAATACTGAAGCGGTGGCGTCAGTTAAACTAACTGCTGTGGAACTGTGCCAGTATTGGCTACGGCAACAACAGAGTATTCACAACCAATGGAAACCAACTGCTGGTGGTAGAACGTGCGTTTGATGGTCTGTGTTCACAAGCAGCTGCTTGTGTTGGCAGCACTGGTTTTTACATCGTCCAGCTCTTACTGCAAAATGGCCCTCAGTGTGCATCTTTTATTGGTCAGTCTGGAGACGGGGCAGCATAGGCCCGTTTTTGGGGGCTTTCACTGTCACCAACTGATATCTAGCTAATTTTTCACAAATGCAAGTAAATAATAGCTGATTTAAAAAAAAATGATGGAACGATGGTCAGTCATACAAGATTTCATTTTGAGATGCATTCCAGTCTTCAGTGCAGTGCATGTCCCCTGCAGCCGAGCTGTATAGATACACTATATTGCCAAAAGTATTCACTTGTCTGCCTTCACACGCATATGAACTTGAATGACATCCCATTTTCAGTCCATACGGTTTAATGTTGGCACACCCTTTGCAGCAATAATAGCTTCAAGCCTCTGGGAAGACTTTCCACAAGGTTTTGGAGTGTGTTTATGGGGGGGTTTGACCATTCTGCCAGAAGTGCATTAGTGAGGTCAGAGACTGATGTTTGGTGAGAAGGCCTGGCTCACAATCTCTGTTCTAATTCATCCCAAAGGTGTTCTGTCTGGTTGAGGTCAGGACTCTGTGCACCCCAGTCAAGTTCTTCCACACCAAACATGCTTATCCATCTCCTTATGCACCTTGCTTTTTGCACTAGTGCGCAGTCATGTTGGAACAGGAAGGTGCATTCCCCAAACGGTTCCCTCATGAAATTATCCCAAATTTCCTGATATGCTGAAGCATTAAGAGTTCCTTTCACTGGTACTAAGGGGCAGAGTCCAACTCCTGAAATACAACCTCACAGCCTAATCCCCCATTCACCAATCTTTACACTTGGCACAATGCAGTCAGACAAGTACCGTTCTCCTGGCAACTGAGCAAACCCAGACTCAACCATCAGATTGCCAGACAGAGAAGGGTGATTTGTCATTCCAGAGAACATGTCTGCACTGCTCTAGAGTCCAGTGGTGACATGCTTTATACCACTGCATCCAATTCTTTGCATTATGCTTGGTGATTTAAGGCTGGGATGCAGCTTCTCTGTCATGGAAACCCTTTTCATGAAGCTCTCTACACTCTGTTCTTGAGGCCACATAAAGTTTGGAGGTTTGTAGTGATTGACTGCATAAAGCTGGGAACAACTGCACACTATGCGCCTCAGCATCCACTGTCCCTCTGTGATTTTTCGTGGCCTACCCCTTAGTGGCTGAGGTGCTGTCTTTCCCAATCACTTCCATTTTGTTATAATACGACTAACAGTTGACTGTAGTAGTGAGGAAATTTCATGACTGGACTTTGCACAGGTGACATCTTATTACGGTACCATGCTGGAATTCACTGAGCAACCAATTCTTTCACAAATGTTTGTAGAAGCCGTCTGCTTGCCTAGGTGCTTCATTTTATGCACCTTAGGGGATGGAAGTGATTGGAAAACCTTAATTCAGTGGTTTCAATTAGTGAGTGAATATTTCTGACAAGATAGTGCATGTCTTTTTCTGTTTTAGACTTGAGCTGCATTGTGCTGGCATAGGGAGTGAGGAAATGATTTAGCCCACTGTAATTACAGCACATAAGTAGATGGATAACATCTGTACATCTAAAGGGAAACAACTTAGTCATAACATTGGCCTGGTTTTACTATTTTCTTTGTATCGTCTGGTATTTGTTTGCCAATTTTGGCATCCCTATTTTTTTTTTGTTATTCTCATTCTACTGTGAGTAGAACCTAATCTGTTATAGACCAAATTGACCAACTGATAAAAAGTTTTGGTCAACTATATTATGTCTGTTCACAGTGTACATTCATGTGATATGTTCGTCCATGTCCAACTTGGAAAAGCGACCTCTCCTCTGCCGTTCTTCCTCAGAATTGAGTGTAAAAACAAACCAGAGGTTTTTGTACATCTGAGCTATTGAGCCTTTAACTTGGCATGGGCTGCAGCCGTCAATTATTTCCATTACTGATTACAGCAAATATTTGCAATTTAATTTCTGAGCCTGTTCTTCACCATTTAAATACTTCCTGAGCGCAACTTCTGACTGAGGGGTTTTTTGGTGGGCTTCAGATGCCGGTGCAAGCAGTGACAGCAACAGGGCCAGACCACAGCAAGAACCTTGAGAAGCCAGAACTCTACCCCTCGCTCTTCCAAGGACAAGATCAGACCAAGGGCATTCCCTCCTCTTCCCCTGCAGTATCCACTCAGATCTATACCCCAAACAGCAACTTCGCTCCTGGTCGTTCTAGTGATGCATACAGGTAGGAAGTCTTCTGTGTCCAGTGAGACATTTAATCTCAGTTACTTAAGTCACTAAGTATGTAGTCAGTTTTCCACATAAACAAGCACTGTTTCTAGGTTCCTTTTGTTATCGTATTGACTTAAATAGGTTATGATGTCACTTTGGGAAAATTGAGATGTAAAGTTAATGCTGTAAACCTCGCTGTAATAAAAATGTACAAATGCTTCTGTCTGCCAGCTAGTTTGCATGGGAAATCAGATAATGCTAATTTACAACAGCTAACGTGGAAAACTCCCAGTTATTCCAGTTTTGAATCTTCCACTGTGTCTTGTCCAGATGAAGGAAGGTAGGGAATAAAGGCTTTAAGTGGGTGCAGAACATGCCTGGCAAATATGTTTATTATGGGTTCCTTCAAAATTTGCTCTGCAAAGCATAACATAACAAAAAAAGTAGCATATATATTCTATCATAAGGCCTCGAGCCAGCGGTCACGCGACACTGTGCAATGCTGAGATCGTTTTGCACCGGGCTGAGAATTTCACCAGTTTCCTATCAAAACTGTTCTATCACTTCAATTAGCAAGCGTCTGCACACCCTGCGCACTCCACCCTGCCGCCAATACCAAACTGATGGTTGCGCTATAGTATTTCACTGCAATCACAGACAGTTTTGTTCACAATGTGCATACGCAACAGTCCTGTTCATGCCTGATTTTGGGGGGAAAAAGGGGGAAAGGGAGCTCAAAGTATAATTTTGGTCTTGCTATTAAACATAAAATGCCAGAAGCTTGTCTTGTTTGTTGTCTTCACAGAGGATAACACGTTGATGTGTTGTTTAAGGAATAATTATTAACAATACCTGCAGGTAAACGTGCATCTTATTTTCATTGTAACAGACTAGGACAGGAGTGTCAAACTCAAGCTCGGGATCATGTCATTGAATGAATTGGGTGAACTGTGGGGGTCCCACAGAGTCCTGCTTTGCCCTCAGTGTGCTGTTACAGTTCTATAAGTCCCGTCTGGATGTTTGCCAAAGTTTTCTCCATGTCAGCTGCAAATGGACTTCTGAGCAGTTCAAAGTTCAGTTTCTGTGCTTCGAAGTCGGCAAAATGCTGCATAAACTCAGTGCACGTGTGTTCAGTTTAACTGCAAAAATATTTTGTTGTGTTTATGCTGCATCTTAAACGCCAGTCTGTGAAAATATGACATTAAACAGGTCTCTGGAGCAAAAAAGGTTGGGGATCACTGGACTAGAGGGATCCACACTCCCTATCAGCGTCAAGTCATATGGACCAATCAGATTCCGGTGCCTTCAATGACCTGTAGGACTAATTACTATCACAGAATATTACGTACATAATGTACATTATAGTATACATATATTATTCACGTCACCTAAATGGCAAGCTGGCACTGCATTTCACTTTTAGCATTAGCAAGTTAATGCTAATTAGTCAGAAAACCAGATGACGGAATAAAATGAAAGAACTTAAAACGTGTAGAAAATCTGTGTTTATCATATTTGGAAAAAGGCCACAAGTAAGTCCTTTATCACTCATATTCCTGAGATATGTATTAGTAGGAGTGCTTACTACTGGTAGTACGTACAGGCAGATGTCGCTTGTGGTAACTTCTATGTTTTTCACTCCTCATGATGCCAGAAGTACTAACCTTTGCAAACTCTCAACAGATAATAGTTTGCTTTCTTTTATCAGAGGCCTAAAAATTTTTAAAAAGTTGTTTGTCCAATCTAACTCTGGTAAAGTGGTAATGAAGCAGCAGTTATTGTCCTTCAAATGTATCTGCATCACAAGGAATAAGGAGCTGCAAACAAAGCCAGGATACTATAACACATCTGAAAGTTGTATAGACATGGAGATTACAGCTGAATACTGGGCTCTGATGTTTTTTTCTGTCCTTGTGTGTTTATCACTTTCCTCCACAGATCAGTCAATATGAATCCACAGATGCCTCAGCCCACTCACTCAGCCTCAGCAGGGCAGATGTTGGCTCAGATGACTCGTCAGAATGGAGCCCCACAGACTGTTACCCAGCCTAGCACTACCAGCCCCCTCCATGGAGGCCCAGCAGGAGGGTGGCCTGGGGCTGGACCTGCGTCCAGACAACAATTTAATAACCAGGTACACTAGTACAACCAAATTTAAAGTCTAGTTTTACTTCTTGTGTGTTTTAGTCATTTCAAAAAAAGCGGATGCTATCGAAAATAATAAGTTTGTGTCTGCTTGGTTGTTGATCACATATTCGACACTACTTATCAGCTAGCAAATGAAGAAATCACTGTTACTGTTCTAACCAGCAGGTAGCTCCCCAGGCAGCAAAGACCATGTCGCCACCATTTACTCCCATGGGAGGGTTTGGAGGTGGCTCTTCCAATACTTTCAGCCAGATGCCTACAGGTGCTGCTCCCATGCCTACAGGTGCTGCTCCCACCCCTACCAGCAGTGCAAACTACACGCAAATCAATGCTCGTGCCAGCCTCAACAACAACAGTTTTGGTAGGTTGTGTGCATATTCTGTGTGAGTTTCTGTCATTTTAGTTTCACTGGTCAGTAACCTCACTCTTCTCTGCTTTGTCCCAGATGGTGCTCAGTCTGGAGCACAGTTCCCCCCTCGAGCAGCTGAGGCAGTGTGGCCCCAGTGGCAAGGCCAGCAGCATTCGCAGAGTAATTCAGAGCAGGGGAACCAGCAAGATATGTTTCCTGTGAGTGACGCCGCTCATTCAGTTTCAAAAGGTGTTTTAGCTGCATATTTGGTGACGCTCAAAATAAATCTGTTTCTTTTATTTGATTCAGGATGTGTTGTCCATGTTGGACCAGCCTTCCAGCTTCAACAACGAAGACTTTGAGATTCCTATGTATACGCCATTTAATGACTGACCTGGACAGTACTTCTGGCCTACCTCTTTGTCTTCTTGCTTCGTTTTGACCTCACAGTTTCTTACACTTTGCTCTTCGTCTTATCTATTCTTTCCTCTCCTGATAGTCGCACTCTGCCCTTTCTTTGCATGGCTTCAACATCTGCAAGACAGCTAAGGATGGAAAGATAAAGTTGAATACAGATTATGTAGGGGAGAAAAATTAAGAATCTGCTACTGACTAAAAGATTATTTTAACAATGTACAGCCAGTGTAAGAGAATTCTCTAGCTAGCACTGCCCAGCTGAACGACCCGTGTGTGTGTGTGTGTGTGTGTGTGTGTGTGTGTGTGCGTGCGCATAATCCACATAAATGCACAATCTCACAACCACACTTGAATAGACTGCACAAAAACATTCTCATATACTCTGGTGAATGGAAATGGAAGTACTCACACACAAAGGCCTTTTATCCTAATGTATCCATGGTTTTTCTCAGGCATTTTTTTTATGAGTGTGTTTTGCTATTTTAGCCTTTGGCACGTAGACAAATCACTCCAGTTACTGATTGAAACACTCTGGAAATTGCAGGGATATACAGCTTTGGTGATTTTTTTTTCCTCCTCTTCTTCTTTTTCCTCTTCAGTTCTCAGCTAACGTCAGTCTGTTTTCTATCCACATCATCTCTCTGCATGGCTGAACCGCTTTCAAACAGTGTGTGTCCATTGCATAAATTTTCATTGTGTCGTTTTCCATGTACAAAGTTGGCCTCACCTGTAAATTGATTTATTTTCCCTTTTTGTGAAACGTTTAAGTTTTTTTCTTCAGCGTGTGTTTCAACACATTACAGTGGCTTAAATACTTTTCTTTTTCTTTTAAGGTGTCCATTGGAAATGTATACAGTCTATTTATCTTTGCCTAGATAGACATATATACACTATCCACATGTTAATGTTTGTGAATTGGATACATACAATATCTTAATCAACTCAAAATTCTAAGGTTTCTGCCTTGCTCGATTTATGTCTTTTTACTACCCTGATTACTCTTTAATTACAGGCTTTTGTACTCATTTTATAAGAGAAATATTTTTTAAAAAATCACAGCAATAACAAGCAGGAATTCTGTACTTTTCAAGCCATTTTTATTGTTATAAATGTTTCCTTTAAATGTGTTGAAATGGAGACGTGATTTAATCTAAATGTCTTCTAAGTATTAGATTGTTCGATCTCTTGACCTATCAATTAACCCTTCTCTGACTGGTATTTTATTAATGGTTTAATCAGGGTATTCAGGATTAAAATGGAATCAACAAAGATGAAACTGATATAAGTGAGAATGTCTATCTATATATTTATCTATATATATATTTTAATCAGTGTTTTGTCTTTGTGCTTTTTACACTTGGACTACAACTGAGTCTGTTTTTGGCAAGTTCCCTTTCTACCAGAATGTCTTGTGATGCAAGGCAGCGCTTCGAAGATGATTTAATGTTTAATATGTGGAGTTTAAAGTTGACCCCTGGTGTTTGGTTCCCTTGTCTGCGTGTAACATGCACAGAGTCATGATAAGAGATTATGTCATTGTTTGTAAACCCATGTAGATAAATGCCCAGGCTTCATCTTCCAGAGGATGGTAGTTGGTGACTGTTTTGTCTTTTGTTTTTGATGAAAACCTCTTTGGTTACTTTGTATCCAGTTTTGTTTTTCCTCACTCATAGAAACACAAATATATAAATATACTGTATAGGTATATGAAATTTTAAACAAGAAGAATATGTTTTGGTTTTTGTATTAAATTGTTATAATGTCCAACATGAAGTGTTTGTTTTATTGTAATTTGAAATGGACATTTGTTCAATTATGGTGGGTTTCCATTTTATTATGCTCATTGTCAGCTCCAGGTTTTTATTCTTTACTAAAGTCACTTTGTGTGATTCACAATTCAGTATCATCTTTATACTGGGCCTTGGTGCAACCCCTCGTTTCAAGTAGTATCTGAATCAAGTTGATTTACCACCATCCTTCCTCTCCCCTTAAGCCAACTTTCTTCTGATTGGCTGTCCCACTCAAAGAAAATGTTTGCTCACAGCCAAGGTGTGAAGCTGAGATGACTATATTAAAGATGCTCTGTCTCTGATATTTGTACAGAGCCAAGGGTAGAAACTGTCAAGCAATGTTTATATCAGTCTGAACCCTCATTTCTGGAGGCTTTTTAATGAGCATCAGTGCGGAAAGCATAATAGGGCCACTTTAATCTCAGACATACAAAGGTATTTGGGCAATGATGCATTTTTTTTGTCGTTTTGCTTCAGTATGCCACCATAGTGGGTTTTAAAAGAAAGTCAAGATGTGGTTGAAGTGCAGACTTTAATCTTTTATTCAAGGCATTTAACCACAGTATTGCATTAACTCAGCAATCACAGCCGTTTTTGGACATATTCCCCTCTAAAGTAATTGTTTAGCAATTAGTTTAAAATGATTCTTTTAATATTTTAATTGGATAAAGCCCTTTGCAGTTAGTGACTGCCTGAAGTCCAGAGTCAATGGACATCACCAAATGCTGTTTCCTTCCTTGTTTGTGGGCCTCTGAATTCAGTTTTGTTTTCAGTAACTGAAAAGCTGCACTGTTGGATGTAGATCAGGTAACTGACTAGGCCATTGAATATCCTATTTCTTTGCCTTGAGAAACTCTTGGGTTGCTTTTCCAGTGTGCTTTAGGTCATAAATTTGCACTATGAAGCACTTTGCAATCAGTTTTACAGCATTTGGCTGAATCTGAGCTGCGTGCAGCCCGGTATTTATTTATCCCACTACTTCTATCAGTAATCACATCATCATTAAACAGTGACCTGTGGGCAGCCATACATACCATATCATTACCTCCACATTTTTGACAGATAGTGTGGTGCGCTTCACATTGTGAGCTAGTTTACTCCTCCGATCATTCTGGTACAAGTTAATCTTGGTTTCATTTGAAGAATATTTTTCAGAGCTGTGCAGGGTCTAGAGTGTAACCAGGGGTTTCCATCTTGTAAACCCTCTATTTTCATCCATATCAGCAACTATTAATTGTAGACTGAGAATGATGCACGGTGGTGGAGTGATTAGCGTTGTTGCCTCACTGCAAGATGACTCCTAGGTTGAACCGTGAGTGGAGTTTGCATGTTCTTGTGCTTGCGTGGGTTCTCTCCAGGCACCCTGCCTTCCTTGCACAGTCTGAAAACGTGCATGTTAGCTTAATTGGTGACCCTAAATTGACCATAGATGTGAGGTAGGTAAAGTGCTTCAAGTGTATAGAAGCACTCCATGAATGCAAGTGGCTTGCGTCATCAGTAAGACTAGAAAAATGTTACATAATTATATAATGTTATATAATAATTTTGTTATCATGCACTTTAGTTGCTTTCTGTGGTATTTGTAGCCTTCAGGTGGTGCTGAGCTGGTGAGTACAATTATACTTTTAAACCAGATGATAATTGGATACGTACAGGTTTTTTGTCAACTCTGATTGGTTTAACTGGATTTTTCAGCCTAATGATTTATTTTTTCATTTGCATCTGCATCTCTTTGGACCTCATTGAGAGTTCTAGTGAAAAGCTACCAAATGCAGGTTCAACACTCTCTCTTAGTTACATCCATCCTTGCATTTGCTTCCTTTAAACAGTTTTGTGTTCTCATTTGCAGAAGAAACAAAAGCCACCTCTCTCCGGATTGTATCCGTTTTCTTTCCTCTTTCTGTGTATGAATGAAGACTGAGAGATCTGTGGCCATCTCCTGGGATCAGGTTCCACCATCGTCCTTCCATCCTCTCTTTCACAGGCCAGGGGTGAAAACGGATGGAAGTAATGCTACAACTCGTCTAAATCAGGTTTACAGTGTCAGCTCTGCAGTCTTTGGGTTGCACTTGAGTGGCAGCGTGTGCTGTAAATCTTGTTTTCCCGGTATCGTTTCAACAAATTCGGACTCCTCGCCAGACTTTTTACCCGGTTCCACTGTTATTTACGTAGAGTCACTTTACTCGTCGTGCGTGTGTGTATCTGTTAGTGGCATCAGAATACAAGCAATCTGCATTTTTTTGGTCAGGATCAGTTTCCAAACCCTCTCAAGTGGATTGCCACTAAGGCATCATATCCTCTTTCCTCTCTTCAAACCCTTTTCCCCCCTTTTTTCTGCATCTTGACCATCCTCTGCTCTCATCTTTCCACTTCTTTTAGGCCATAAAATGGCTCAAACTTCACATGGCTGTGCAGGGGCATGTGGCACAGTAGATGGAGGATCTCAGTCTGCACACTTGAGAAAGGTTAATATATAGATATATGTGTATAGCCACAACTTTCTGCCATGTTGTCATGTGTCCACACCTTACACTGAGAGCCTGCTAAGGTGTAATCTGCTGTAAAGGTTTCATGTCCTGAAGAGATGCCTGGGTGTTCTAATCTCAGAAACGACCCAATTGTTACCAAACTCCTACTTATTAAGTATTCATTGAGCACACAGTTGCCAAATGGGACTCTGTGTGTCCATCAGTAAATCTTATCATTGGGAGGAGGACGATAGGTGTCAGTGTGCAGTGAGGAAAAACAGAAGAGTTGGATGATACATGATGAAGTGAAGGCATCAGCAGACGAGAAGAGAACTGTGAAGTAGGTAAACTTTGGATTTATTTGGATATTTCAACATGGACCCTCCAGTCCTCCCTGTGGCCAGGCTGGATGTGGATGTAGATTTTGGGTTTGTCCTCTTCTTCTTCTTCCTCCTCTGCTTTTTCTTGTTGGTGACCATCATCCGCTGTGCTCAGATGGTGCTGGACCCTTACAGTGCAGTCACCGTATCGGCATACCAGGAGGAGCAAACAGAGGAGTGATGGAGACCAGAGACCAATTCAGAGTGAACAGATGGAATAACAGAAATTAAAACCCACAGGGCCACAGAACATTTTTAGGGCATTTTTTGTGTGTGTGTGTGAATAAGTCAGTGGGTAGCGACCCTCTTTTTTTTTTTTTTT
>VOQJ01011871.1:14150-29769 GCA_015052665.1 Apistogramma diplotaenia | reverse complement strand
TTTTAAAGAATTTTTTATGTGTGTATGTAAAAAAATAAGTGGGTAGCAACCCTTTTTTTTTTTTTTTTTTACATTTTTTATTACATTTTATAACGTTTCTACAATACTGCAGCGATAAGAAGTTATGTCAACAGCATGTGCACCTTCCAGTCATGTAAGCATCCATCTTAATATGCAGAACATGTTTAATGATGCATTTTGTTAAAATCGACATTAACGCCCACGGGTGCGTATAATATACCGTGCAGCTTTAAAATACCAGAGCTAAGTTTTCAGGGGGAAAACACTCTGAGGTGACTTAAGGATTAAATGGAATCTGCTCATCATACCAGAAAGTATACTGTGAAAAGCTGCTTGATTTCAACAAAAGCAAATCCCCTCCCTTCCACACTAATGGATCGCAGATGTTTTCAAAAGTTCTCAATGCAAAGCAGATGTTCGGTTCATTCCCCAAACTCTGCCACACTATGGTTTTGAGCTCTCGTGCAAGTAACTTGTTATCGAACAAATTGTGTAAGTTAGTTAGTTTGCAGCAGGTGCCAGTCTTGTTGTGGAGGAAAAGAGGTTCTCACTGTGCGCAGTGGTTTTATAGTAAATGTGTACGGTGAGATGTAAATTTTCAGCTCCCAAAGTCCTCTAAATGACATCACAAACTGTTAAAGCCGACCTTTAAGATACTAAGCTTCTAGCATTTTTCTCAAGTTTGTTTTTTCCTCTAGTTTGTTGCTGTATTGCTTCGAAGCTTTCACTCTTTCACATGCAGGAAATCACACCCACTGCTGCTGTCAGGAGAGACTGACTCATTCCATGGTTAATTAAGTAATTGCTTTACATTCACCGGACACCTTATTAGGGACTCCTTGCTAGTACTGAGTTGGACGCTCTTTTGCCTTCAGAGCTGCTTTAATTCTTCATGCCACAGATTCCACAAGGTGCTGGAAATGTTCCTCAGATTTTGGTCCATAGTGATAAGAAAGCGTCACACAGGTGCTGCAGATTTGTTGGCTCCATATCCATTCCACAGCATGCCAAAGGTGCTCTATGAGATCTGGTCAAAGTGGAGGCCATTTGAGTGCATTAACTGATTGTCAAGTTCAAGAAACCAGTTTGTGATAATCTGAGCTTTGTGACACTGCTGGAAGCAGGAAGAAGATGGGTACACTGTAGTCATAAAGAAATGGACTGTACACAGGCATGCTGTGATGTTTAAATGGTGTGCAGTTGGTATGAAGGGGCACAAAGTGTGCCAAGAAAATATCACCCACACCACAACACCCCCAGCATCCTGAAAACCAGTAATACGAGGCCAGATGGATCCATGCTTTCATGCTGGCACTTTTTTTCTCCATTGTGACTCTTGTTTTCAACTTCAGCAGGTCATTTTGATCATGCCTGAATCCACTCAGTTGCTGTTATTATCATTTGTTCACACTGAGCAGTTTAACATGTGTACCTAATATGGTCCAGAATGGAGACAGCCTATGGAAGCACTGTTTAAAGCTAAATTTCTTCACATCCATACAGTTATTTATTTAAATCCCGAACTCAGTGTTTGAACAGCGTTGCTGCACTTGCGTTGAGTCTTTTAATAAAAATGTCACAATCTGCCTTCATTTGTTGTTTTTGGATTTTTGGAGCAAAGGTTTATGATGATGAAAAGAGACCTTTGGTGTTATGTTTTATGATGATGTTTTAAATTTCAACCTGACGCTTGGTTTTCTTAATTTCTGGTAAATTTTTCTCCTTTTCTGTGGCGTTGTATGTTGATGTCTTTATTTATGTGAGGAAACGCATAAAAATTGGGCATCAGCTGAACACATACTTGGCTGTATCTTTTTCATACTTTAATGGGGGGACGTCTCCCTGTGTCCCATGTGAAATTTCGACCAATGGTCCTCAGTATGGAGAGCGTCATATGCCGGGCTGCATTTTTCTAAAACCCGTGTAACCCGTGTGGGTGGAGCTTTTATGTATTTCACATTACAGAACGCAACCAAGCGCGCTAACACCGTCCACGTCGGTTTCCCTGACACACAAAACATGCACTCTTCCATCATAGCTGGCCGGTAGCATTAGCTAGCTAGCTAGCTATATATTTGCAAGCGAAGAGGATGGAAACCGTTGAAGGGTGAGTGTTGTTTTTCAGGTTAAAAAATTACATGTTGAGCCCAGCCTTTCTTTGTCTGCAGCTCCACAGCATGCAGAGCAGTCTATTTTTCATCCGCACGCATCAGTTATTCAACAGACGAGACATTTATCTATGCTAGGCTAGGGAGCTAGCCTGCTCTCCCTTGTGTCCGTGTGGCTTTTTTCAGCTCCTCTGCACGTCTGTATTTAA
The DNA here is from genome assembly GCA_015052665.1 of Apistogramma diplotaenia. NCBI lineage: Eukaryota > Metazoa > Chordata > Actinopteri > Cichliformes > Cichlidae > Apistogramma > Apistogramma diplotaenia. Next base: position 27,431 of record VOQJ01011871.1, on the reverse strand, counting down.
ACGTGAATGGATTCATGGTGGTCGACAGCACGCAAACATTAAATTGAAAATGATCCAAAATAAATGAAGTGGATTTTTGACTCAGTGCGTCCCCTTGTGTGCTATCCCGTAGCATCCTACTGTATTTACTTGTGCAGCTGCTTTATTAACAGTTAGACTGACGATTATTAGCGCAAAATGCTTCCATCTTTGCTTCTTTTATCTACACTACACTTTCCTTAGGTTCAAGTTTAAGCAGCATTTTATAATTATTGTAGGGTCTTTACCTTACACTACAAAGCGCCTTGAGGCGTCTGTTTGTTGTGATTTGGCGCTATATAAATAAAATTGAATTGAATTTAACCAAAGCCAGCCGTGACATGTTGTGGTTACACTGAGGTCATGTTATGAGGGGATACAGTCTCAGATCATTTCACACATTTGCATCCATTGATGTTTTTAATGTAGTCCCTTGGTCAGACACTTTCACACAGTCCAGCACATGTTCTTGCAGTCTGGGTGAGAACCAACGCGTTACAGTAGATAAAGTTTCTCTCAGAAGGATCTCGGGTTTCCAGGTGCCTCTGTAACTTGCTCGTTATCATGTTGGCTGTTGCAGTAGTTCCTTTTGACAGTTTTTTTAGTTTGTGTGGTTTTACCCCCTCACACGTTATCCTCCTACCAAGTTTAATGGGTCAGTCAAGGCCTTTGATGTGCAGTAACATGATGAATTAAAATTTCATTCATCAGTTTCTGTACATTTTACGGTATTAATGTTTGGTTCACATGGCTAGTGTTCATGTGATAAATATGCTGGTTTATTAGTCTTTGTAGTAAAGTTTGTGAAAAACAGGGTATTAAAAATGCAATAAAATAGCAGTTACATATATATTACAGATGTTGCAGCTTTTCTTATGGCCTGGTCCCTGCTTGCCTGCAGCAGCTGTGGCGTTACGGTTATGGTCTTGTATCGGACTGTCAATTGTGCCATGTGGTCATGAAAACTTGGCCTTGCACGATTACTCACATGATATGAACTACAAATTATTTTTCCTTAGTCTTTTTATTTTTAGAATTTTTTTTTTACATCCGTACTTGTTTAGTTTTTAGTACTTCCTGGTATATTTTAAACACAACCTGAATTATCAGAATCTCCCAAGGTAGTTAGGACTCAAAGTTATGAAATACAGCTACATACCACTCAGAAATGGTCACTATTTGTCTTATGCAATGATATTTTTTTTGCTTAATGTGGGACTTTACAGTACAGCTTTAATTTATTAAAATTTTAAATGAAAATTAAAAAAGTAAAGATGAGATGGGAGATGCACTCTTCAGCCATGTTTTGAGCAATGAGCTTGCATAGTTTGTCAGCCAGAGGGCACTCCGCAACTTCCCTGTTTGCAACACGTTTGGAACATCACAAAAACAACAACCAGCTGATCCAGGCACAGCGTAAAAGGAGTAAATGAATAACGACACATAAAAAATGTTAGGAAAATCTGTTTTGTGTTTCCTGTGTCTGAAAGAAAAAAAATCAGCTAAAGTTTCAGAATATAGTATTTTTAAATCTCCAAATATCAATATCAGTCTTTAAAATACTAAATTGGTGTGTGAGGAAGTGTTAATGGGCAAATATGAAGAAGCAGTATGTACACGTTTAGACATTTCCATGTTCCTTTCTCAGAATGGAGGTGGACGGCTGGGACTCCAGTCTGGAGGAAGAGCTCGGCGTTTCTTTGGATGAGCTGAAGAAATGGATTGAAGAAGCTGTGGAGAAGAGCGAGATTGTGCAGAAGAAAAAGGCTCAGTTGTCAGAACTAAAGGAATGGGTGGAGCAGAAAGAGGAGGAGAAGGCCAAGACAGAGAAGCTTCTCAATGATGCCAACCAGTGAGCAGCACTTGAGACATTTCTGTTATTCATTAAATGATGTGCCTGTATCGAGCTGCAAATCAACTGTCCCCCCCCCCACTATTCCTCAGATCTGTATTGGAGTGTGAGAAGCTGGTGAAGGCAACTTACCAAAAGAACGGTCTCGTCTACCGAGAAAGCAGCTCAGACGATGAGGGGGGTGGAGGAGGCTTGTTGTCCTCTGAAGTAATTGAGATAGATGATGACGACGATGATGATGTCATTGCTGTTGGCTGCCGTAAGCTGTGCTTTTTATTTTGAGAAGAGTTGCAGTTCAGCGCTCGTATGTAACAATCATCCTATTAATGATCTGTTTGGCTTCTGTTCTTCATTTTCAGTGGTTCCTCCAAAGAAGTCTCTGACTCCAGGCAGAGATCTAGCGGTGAGAGCAACACAAAGCATTACCGTATTGCTCTTTTATATTGGTCTGTTTGAGGAGGGTATTGATCAGTAGAATAATTGTTATTTCACTGGTTTAAAGCTCTCAGTTGGCTCAGTTTTTCCACATATCGAACAAACATATTTCCAGACATGACCAATAAGCTCCTGGTAAAACCAGTGGGACTAAACCACTGTCTCTCCTGCTGGATTTGATCCTGGATCACTGACCAAAATCAGCTTTTTCACATACAGCACACAGAGCAGGAGAAAAGCTTCATACTTTATTCAGCTTCCAGGAGTTCAGATTAATTTATCTAATTTTTTCAGTCTTTTTTTACATTGCCAGTATAAAAAAAATTTGATATGTGTAGAATCTTGCCATCATTTGCATATTACATTTCTATACATGTGGATTTATACAACTGTGCTAGCATTGATTTGCATTTTACAGTGCGTACACAACCCTAATAATATTTTATATAATAATAATGTTCTTTCTGTAAATTAGTAGTCCACTTGTGCCTGTTTAGTGACAGTTCATCACACCAATATTTCTAACACTGATTTTTTTACTTTTGCTTGAATGTTTTTTTTTAAATCAAACTGACAACAAAGAAGTGACCAAGTGAGGTAACAAAAACTCTTCTTTTAAGTAGTAACCAATCGTGCTGATCCCTCATATCTTTTTTATTCCTAATGCCAGTTAAAGGAAGCGTCTACAGCGCTGCAGAAAAGCTCCCAGCAGGTTCAGAAATTGGTCCAAATGGTCAACAAGCCGTCACCAGGTGTTTCACTGCTCCGACCGCCAGCACAGCCTTCAGCTCCTTCAGGTGAACACACTAAGATGCTGCTGCATTCATCAGTGCCTGTGTTGAAATACTGATTCTAATGTGTGTTGCTCTTTTACCCTTCAGGCATTCACAGCTCAACACCTGCCGTGTTCGTATCCCAAGTATCATCTCAGTCGCTGGCCCAGCCGAACCCTAACATGCCAGAAGACGAGCTCAGAGTCGGGATGAGCATTCTGGGGAAGAAACGCACCAAGACGTGGCACAAAGGCACCCTTGTTGCTATCAACCCAGTTGGTGTGTTGTCCTTTTCCTTTTTTGCCAGGGTCTTACTGCATGTGCTTTTTATTTTTCCCTTGTCTGCTTTGTCTTTAACACCCCACACCTTCTGTCCATTTTCAGGAAATGGTATATTTAAGTATAAAGTGAAATTTGATAAAGGCAAGAGTCTGCTGTCTGGAAATCATGTGGCTTTTGAATATAACCCCACCCTGGAGAGTCTGTATGTCGGCGCTCGTGTAGTCGCCAAGTACAAGGATGGAAACCTGGTGTGGCTCTATGCTGGAATAGTAGCAGAAATGCCCAACAACAAAAATCGCATGAGGTGGGTTAGAAGGACAAAAATCTGAGGAGATGTGGTGGTGCTGATTGACTGGGATTCATTATAAAGCTCTTTGTGCTTGTTTCAGGTTTCTGATCTTCTTTGATGATGGCTATGCTTCATATGTGACCCTACCTGAGCTCTACCCAGTATGCCGACCATGTAAGAGCCCTTCTCTCAGATTTTCTTAGATTAGATGGTGAAATTCCTTCTTAAGATTATTGATTTAGATTACTCTTGAGATTATTCTTGTTTTTACAGTAAGGCGTACTTGGGAGGACATAGAGGATGCATCGTGTCGAGACTTTATTGAGGAATACATAACCGCATATCCCAGCAGGCCAATGGTGCTTCTAAAGGTTGGCCAGATAATCAAGACAGAGTGGGAAGGAACGTGGTGGAAGAGCAAAGTGGAGGAGGTGGATGGCAGCTTGGTCAAGATTCTCTTCTTGGTATGTTTGCACCAGAAATGGCATTAATGGATATGAACTTTGCTAATATGAAGTTTTATTTAGTGAAATCACACACCGTATCACCTAAAACATGAAATATTTTACCACCAGAAAACAAAATAAAGAAATGCAACACAGAAGTGAGCCATCAAAGTCTGTTTGGAGCAAAGAACATTTAAATGCTAGATAAGATAAGATAAGCTTTTATTAATCCCATCAATGGGGAAATTTGCAATGCTACATAAAGTCCATCACTAAAACAGTGGCAAAGAGCGATAACGCTGTCATGGCACTGGAGTCTTTTTCTTTTTTTATAAACTACACTCAAAATTCAACGAGGATCACGGGATTGTGCTTCACAGAGGATGTTTTGTTATTCTCATTGGCAGTGATCAGACGCTGCTTTTTAGGCCTTACATAAACACATGGACCCGCTGATGTCACTGTTTATGAAGAACCTGAAACCGCATTGTGTTTCTCTTTCTGTGAGCTTTTACATAGTTATGTTTGATTAATAATGAAATTATAATCACAATGATTTTTTTCAATATTAAGATCAAAGTTATTTAACATGGGGCTTCATTATCCTTTGGGGGAAAAAAAGAAGCTGCTTAGGTTTTATTTAACTAGATTTCATGATCTTAAATTGTAATTCAACTGACAGCGACTGACTGTGGTGAGCAAACAGAAAGGTGGTCAAGGTGGAGATGGTGGGAGTGACCAGAATGCACAGGATTAGAAGTGGATTGGACATGTGCACAGGAGGGATAGTGGATATAGACAATGATAACAATTACATTTACTTAAAATTACAAATTGAATATTGCTGTTAATAGAGGTATATACAGTGGCTTGCAAAAGTATTCATACCCCTTGAACTTTTCCATATTTTGTCACATTACAACCACAAACATAAATATATTTCACTGGAATTTAATGTGAAAGACCAACACAAAGTGGTACACAGTTGTGAAGTGGAAAGAAAATTATACATGATTCAAAATATTTTTTACAAATTAAAAACTGAAAAGCATGGTGAGTGCAACCAAGTGCATTCAGAAGTTGCCTGATGATTGCTAATGACTAAAAAGAGTCCAGCTGTGTTTAATCTAATCTCAGTACAAATACAGCTGCTCCGTGACGGCCTCAGAGGCTGGTTAAGAGAATATTGGGAGTAAACTGCATCATGAAGTCCAAAGAACACAGCAGACAGGTCAGGAATAAGGTTGTGGAGAAGTATAAAGCAGGCTTAGGCTATAAAAAGATTTCCCAAGCTTTGAACATCTCACGAAGCACTGTTCAATCTATTATCCGGAAATGGAAGGAGTATGGCACAACTATAAACCTACCAAGACAAGGCCGTCCACCTAAACCTACGGGCCGAACAAGGAGAGCACTGATCAGAGATGCAGCCAAGAGGCCCATGGTAACTCTGGACCAAATGCAGAGATCCACAGCTCAGGTGGGGGAATCTGTCCACAGGACAACTATTAGTCACGCACTGCACAAATGTGGTCTTTATGGAAGAGTAGCTAGAAGAAAGGCATTGTTAAAAGAAAACCATAAAAGCCATGTTGGGGACACAGCAAACATGTGGAACAAGGTGCTTTGGTCAGATGAGACCAAAATTGAACTTTTTGGCCAAAATGCAAAACGCTGTGTGGCGGAGAGTTAACACTGCACATCACTCTGAACACACCATCCCCACTGTCAAATATGGTGGTGGCAGCATCAGCTCTGGGGCTGCTTCTCTTTAGCAGGGACAGGGAAGTTGGTCAGAGTTGATGGGAAGATGGATGGAGCCAAATACAGGGCAGTCTTGGAAGAAAACCTGTTGGAGTCTGCAAAAGACTAGAGTCCTGTTTACACGAGAACGGTGTCGTTTTGATGCGTTTCGCCCTCCCGTTTCCACGACAACGGAGTAAAAACGATGCGTTCTGAAAACGGGGCCCAGAGTGGAGCGTTTCAAAAATGCTTCGGCTTGCGTTTCCGTTTCCGGACAGAAACGATGCTTTCTGATTCTGAAAACGGGGGCACTTGCACATGCGCACTATGGTTGCGACCACCACAGTTTTCTGCGCATGCGCTAATAACACTCGCAAGTACTCCTTGTGCTGCTCAGTCTTTAAAACTTAACAGCCCTTCTTCAACAAAATGTTCGTTTGCTACACTATCATGTGGATCAGCGGAGACTCATTTCAATCATGCGTCAGCTGTTCACAAGCGCTCTCCATCGAATCTGACTGAGCTGGAGCTGTTTTGCAAAGAAGAATGGGCAAAAATTTCAGTCACTAGCAAAGCTGGTGGAGACATACCCTAAAAGACTTGCAACTGTAATTGCAGCAAAAGGTGGTTCCACAAAATATTGACTGAATACTTTAGCACACCACACTTTTCAGTTTTTTATTTGTAAAAAATGTTTTGAATCATGTATAATTTTCTTTCCACTTCACAACTATATACCACTTTGTGTTGGTCTTTCACATTAAATTCCAGTGAAAAATATTTATGTTTGTGGTTGTAATGTGACAAAAAAAAAAAGTTCAAGGGGTGTGAATACTTTTGCAAGCCACTGTATCTCTCTATTCACATTCCTTAAGGATGAACAAATGGATGAGCAAATAACTAGACTGTTTCAGTTTGGATAAAAGTACTTGATAAAAACTGACCTAACACCTGAGCAGCTGAGTGACTAAACCTCTTGACAGGATGATAAGAGGAGTGAGTGGATCTACAGAGGCTCCACCAGGCTGGAGCCGATGTTCAACCTGAAGATGACCACAGCTAACACCCAGAAACAAGCTGGCCAGCAGAGGACAAGACCTAGCATGGGTAAAACCCCATCGCACACATACATTAACGATTCCTTCAATAACACTGTGGGTTTCTGTTTGTGCGCTTTCTAATTCATCTTCATTTCTTGGCCTGTTTTTATGTCTCCAGGGGCTTTGAGGAGCAAAGGCCCGGTAGTTCAGTACACCAGCGACGGACATGTTGGCGCGTCTCCCGTCAAAGCACCGCAGCCCTCGACCAGCCAGACTGCACCAACAGCACAGCTTCAGCAGCGCCCACAGTCCCTGCAGCCTCAACAAAGCTCTCAGCCCATGCTTCCATCACAGCCACCTGCACAGCCACCTGCACAGCTACCTTCACAGCTACCTTCACAGCCTCCTTCACAGCTACCTGCACAGTAAGACATAAACATGTTGGCTTTACTTGGGTAAAATAAAAGTATAAATTAAGGCAGATTTAGAGTTAGAGCTTCATGCCAGATCCAATTAAAAACAATCTTATGAAGTGAATGAAGCATATAATAAGAAAGTGGGAAACTATTTATGTGAGAGAACATTTCCATTTTATCACATATTTTAAATATTTTACAAACCATTTCATTTGCTTATTATAATGTTGCAGATTTTAATGTGTTTTCATTTCACCGATGCAATGCGACATGTTTCTAAATGAATATGTGGGTGGGATGTTGCAAGATATAATTTGTTTTCTCCAAAATCAGCATGGGATTATATTTATGTAATTGCCCCTTGAGCTCAAGAGAGAGCAAAATCTTTTTAGATTAACAGGATTATCAGCAGGTGGAGGAGGTGGTGCTGTCACCTCATATCATGAAGGTTTGCTGTCCTGGTTGGCTGGGGTCTTTCTGTGTGGAGTTTGCACATTCTCCCTGTGACTATGTGGGTTTCCTTCATGCCCTCCGGCTTCCTCCTACAGTCCAAAGACATGCCTGTTTCTTTAACTAGTGATTTTACATTGGATGTAGGTGTGGATGTGAGAGTTTGTGGTCGCCTCTCTGTTCGTTAGCCTTATGATGGACTGGCAATCTGTTCAGGGTGTACCCCACTCCTAGGTTGGATAATTGGTTAGAAAATTGAAGGGATGGATTGTCAGCTTGCTAGTTCTGATGACATTAGCTGTTTGCAGGTCCATATTCTCCTTCATATCCCAATGGCAAACAAACACTGAGGCACCACTAAGACTAAAAAGTGGCCCAAATTTCCCAAAGTTATGTGTATTCTGCCCTTGTGTCACAGTCAAGCAGAAGTTAAATCTTCACAGTAAGTTTGATAGCTAGTTACTTATTTAAAAATGTTGGGATCTGCTCTAAGATGAAAAACTGCATGATTTTTTTGGGGGGTTAATTTACATATTAAACTGCCACTAATGAGCTACTGTAAACTCAACGTCTTCTTAAATAAACTACAAGTTTGGGGTGCAGGTTCATTTAAGGACACACCTGCGCGTCAAAATGACATCTTGGACTTGAGACATGTCGAAAGGACAGACTTCAGACTGCGTACCAGTTTTAAATTTTTTTGATAGGTCGAGTAAAACCGGAGTTATGCAAAAAACGGGATTTTCGCTAGCAGGAAGTGTTTGCGAATACAAAACAAAAGAATTCCCAACATCACCTTTCCTATCGGTGGAAAAATGCACTAAATCAACCAATCGGAAAATTATAGGGTAACACGTTGCATTTGATTGCTGAGGAACAGGTGAAAATGTGGTTAAAGAGACAATCTTGATGGCAGGTTTTGCCTGTGATGGGCGCCTCAGTCTTCTGCAGGACAGGAACTGTTTTTTGGAGGTGGTATAAGCAATTTATAACTAATTTCTGTGGCATCACAGTAAAAAAGTACAGAAAAAAATAAACTTTTCTATTGAGATTTGAGGTTTTAAGTGATTTTAGGGCCCATGTGTTAATACAGTATGTTAGAATTAAAGAACAGGGCCAGATAAACAGATTCTAAGGTGAACTAAACAAAAGTACGGTGATTGCTTTTTGCATAAATAGGCGGCACCTTTCTATAAGCCGCAGGTGTTCAGGTGTTGCAACATGAGATCTTTACAAAGAAAAATGGTAGACACAAAGATTTAAAAAAAAAATTAAATTATTTATTTATTTATTTTTACGAACAGTGCCTGTAACACGGCAGTTAAACAACAGTAAAACAACCTACCAGAAAAGTAATTCATCTCTGTCTTCATCTTCCTCCTGCGCACTAAAACCACTAAAGTCGTCGTCTTCGGTGTTGGAATTGAACAGCTTCAGCATGGCTTCATTATATCGCCGAGGACGACCATATACATATATATGCGTATCGTCGTCCTTGGCGCATATTTTCTACTTGTCTTTCTCTTGTGCTTCCTGTTAGAGCGCCATTTGGCAGCTGTAAAAATCTATAGATTAGCCACATCATTGTCGCGGGGTTCAAAGCGCATCAAAAAAGTAGCGGGTTATAGTCAGGAAACTACGGTAGTCAAAACGGCCTGATATACCTGGACCGCAGCGGGTTAAAGAACCCATGGAGGCTCCGTTTGTGGAGTTCAGCTCTTGCTAGTGTCTGGTGGATATATATATGGCAGAAAGAAAAGAAAAACATTGAAATGTACAGGGTTTGGATTATTTTTTTCTTTAGCCGAAGGTTCATGTATTCTTTTCCTTTTCACTGACTTGAAGGAATAAACATCAGATGGCCAAGAAGAGTACGTCACCGTTTGTTCCCGGGGTGGGAGGCACACATGCATCTAAGGTCTTGCAGTCTCTTTCATCCACTAACAGCAACCTCTCAGGGTGAGTCTGTCGTCTTAATGAAACTAGCCACGCACAGCACAGAAAGCATCAACTTCACTCTGCATTTTCCCTCTTTTGCTTTTCAATCCACAGTGCGAGAGTGTTGAGTGCCCCAAATACACCCACCTTCACACAGACATATCAGAGACAGATGACCCCTCTAGCTCCAGCCCCTGCTGCTATTCCCCCTGCTGCTATTACCCACATAATGGCCAACATCCCACACCAGCCCTCGTACCGTGCCCCGACCGACCGCATCTTCTACTTGGCGCACACGTGTCAGCATGCCTGTCTGAAGCGCGTCCGACCTGAAACAACAAGCATGCACAGAGGGAAGAACCCGCTCCTCACACCTTTGCTGTATGACTTCAGACGTATGACGGGACGGCGCAAAGTCAACCGCAAGGTAAACATGAACAGCAGCACAACTCAACTTTAAAATGTATTTCTTGGTTTTATTATATTTATGTATAACTCTCCCTTTTTACATACCTACTCCTCAGATGTCTTTCCACGTGATATACAAGGCTCCATGTGGACTCTGTCTGCGTAACATGGGGGAGATCCAGCAGTACCTCTTCCAGACAAGCTGTGACTTTATATTCCTTGAGATGTTCTGCCTGGACCCCTACGTGCTCGTCGATCGTCCCTTCCAGCCACAAAGGCCGTTCTATTACATTCCAGACATCACTGGCGGAAAGGAGGATATTCCACTTTCCTGTGTCAATGAGATTGATTCCACCCCACCTCCTTCTGTAGCTTACAGTAAGAACAACACTGAGATGGGTTTGTTTTGAAGGTGGGGTTTTTATCTTTTTGGTCAGATCTTCTGTTTTAAAGGGGAGTTCATGTGGATTTTTCCCAACCAGAAACTATTTTTTATTAGTATTCTGACACCATGTGAATTCAGTTACTTTGCAATGAGAGTCTGGTAGAGCATGTGATCTTCTCTTCCAGGTAAAGAGCGTATTCCTGAAGGTGGAGTAAACATCAACACCAGTGCAGACTTCCTGGTTGGCTGTGATTGCACCGATGGCTGTCAGGACAAGTTAGTCACACAGCTTTTTCGTGACCATTAATTAGTTCATATTTCTCTCAGTGCCAGAGCTCTGAGGATGTGTTTATTGGTTTGAATAACTTTATGTTTTAATTACAGGTCCAAATGCTCTTGCCACCAGTTGACCCTTCAGGCCACAGGGTGCACACCGGGGGGACAGATCAACCCAAATGCCGGCTATTCGTACAAACGATTAGAGGAGTGCCTGCCCACAGGGTCAGACACTGAACAATAATGCTGAACATTCTCACCCCCTCTGACCTCATTAGACAATAATTACTGCTGAGTAGAACAGCTTATTGGGCTGTCTTGTTTCAAAGGCACTTATCGCGACTTTTTTTTTTTCTTCTTGTTTCCCCGCTCTCGCTCTCTCAGGATATATGAGTGTAATAAAAGATGCAAATGTAACGCTCAGTTGTGCACCAACCGGCTGGTGCAGCACGGCCTGCAGGTCCGTCTTCAACTCTTCAAGACCCAGAACAAAGGCTGGGGTATCCGATGTCTGGATGATGTGGCTAAGGGCTCATTTGTGTGCATTTATGCTGGTGAGAAACAGATTTTTTTATTCAGATGATGACTTGATTGCAAGAAGACTTAATTCTTTGCTTTTTTTTTTCTGCCACGCTATCAGGTAAAATCTTGACAGATGACTTTGCTGACAAAGAGGGCCTGGAGATGGGTGATGAGTATTTTGCTAACCTGGACCACATAGAGAGTGTGGAGAACTTTAAGGAGGGCTATGAGAGCGAGGCTCACTGTTCAGACAGCGAGGGAAGTGGCGTGGATGTAGCCAGGATAAAAATCCAGCCTTCTGCTTTAGTATCAGCTAACGCTGTGGGGCGACAGTTGAAGAAGAGTAAGTCCATATCCAAAGATGAGAGATCAAGGTGGTCTCATAAACCCAGCTGATCGTCACATTCTCTATATAATTTCTCACATTTCTTTTATTTCTCACAGCTCAAAGTTCGAGCTCATCTGGCGACAGCAATGACGATGAGGACAAAGACTCTAAGAGTGAAGATGAAAGCGATAGTTCAGATGACACATTTGTGAAGGACAGCTACTACAGCTCCAGCTCTGTGTGGAGGAGTTACACCACACGTGGGCAGGTCAAAGGCAACAAGGAAGGTGAGATATCTTTGTATTGTAATTGAAATGAAAAGATTCGCTGTGGTCTAAAGACACATTTAAAAAGATTTCTGTGCTGTGGTTTTATACTTGACTCTCTCCTGCTCTACCTTAGGGAGTCAAGATAGTAAAGATGGAATGAGTGTCTCAGCCAGAACAGATGATGAGAAGCCCCCATCCATGCCAGAGGAGACGGGAAAAAGCAAAGTGGCTTCCTGGCTAACGAGCCAGGGGCTCAAAAAGGTGATTAAAGATTTTTAAAGTGTCTACACAGAAATAAAGCTATAATCCTACCTTTATCTTAGTACTGTAAGAGGATGGTGACTCTAAAAGGTGACTCTTTTAAGGTTATTTTGTTTATGAATGTGTTGCATGATTATCAGTAACCCCTCCTTTTTTTGTTTTCCCTCACAGGAAGCTGGAGATAATAAGAGGTTTGTTTGGCTTCCACAGAAATATACTTAAATCTGATGTTTAGATTGTTTTGGCTTTTACATGCATTTCAGTTCATTTTGCAGCGTAGCATTCCTGTTGCGATTGTTTTCTTGTCTTGTTTGTTTTTTGCAGTCCAGTAAAGGCGGAAGTGGCAAAGAAGCAGGATGTGATGACTTTGTCTGATAGTGATGATGTTCAGACTATCAGCTCAGGATCTGAAGACAACAAGGAGAAAGAGAAAGCCACACCAGGTAAGAAGTGAGAGGAAGAGATTGGATTGCTTTTTTAAAAATGTATTGATTTATTTTTTCCACCAGACTTGCAGTAACTTACGACTGGTTTTCTCACTTCTTGCATCTGGATCAGGTGTGACTAAAAAGCAGGTGGCTGTGAAATCTACGCGTGGCATCGCCCTGAAAAACAGCCACGGGATGATGGTAAAAACAGGTGGACCTGGAGGTGGAGGGCATGGAGGCGGTAAAGCTGGACAGCAGGGGCAGACAGGAGGAGGTGGAGACAACACTCCCACGAAAAACACCCGCCAGTTCTTTGATGGTGAAGAGTCCTGCTACATCATCGATGCCAAGTTGGAAGGAAACCTCGGCCGTTACCTCAACGTAGGAATCTGAGGCAGTGGGACCACTTCATGCTGCCTTAATGCCACTCTGATTACTTTGCTCTTACATTTTCGTCTCTGCTCTGTTTGTGTTACAGCACAGCTGCAGTCCCAACCTTTTTGTCCAAAATGTGTTTGTAGACACACATGACTTGAGGTTCCCCTGGGTGGCCTTCTTTGCCAGCAAGTGAGTGTTGAAACAATTTTTTCACTTAATTACTTTATGGGTGACTACAATGAGTTGACAATAGCTACAGCTGTCACACAGGCCTAAGGGGCCGGTCAGTGGCACCCTGGAGACCACAGGTCGCCAGGGAAAAATGTGCATTCCCTGAGGTTGGT
>VOQJ01011871.1:0-11162 GCA_015052665.1 Apistogramma diplotaenia | reverse complement strand
TTTTACTTTTACATTTTATTACTGCTGACTTCTTGGTTGTATATTATGAGCATGTTGATTTGTCACGTTTTATCATGACCTTGTTCCTTTGCATCTCAATAAAATATACTTTCCTTGAAATTGACCAAAAGTGCTGAATCTAAAAAAAACCCAACAACTTCACAATAAAATCTGTGTATTATAAACATTTTTACTACTGTATTGATATTTAATTGATTTTTAACCTTTTGTGTGGCTTATTGTTTGTTTGTTTTTTAAAGTCCATCTTAGTTCAAGCTCTCACTTTTGAGGCTGCAGAGTGACCAACAAATCATGTAAAAGTGCTCACAGAAGAACTGACCAACCAGCTTGTCTCAGTCAAATAAACAAAGTGACTAACATGCATCCCACACAGCGGACAAACTCGGCTCCAGTGTAGACCAAGAAACTGTCATCGATCAACCTTTTACCAACTATTTACAGACATTTTGCTAAAATGTTTTACTACCCTGCGGTTTTAAAGCGTCACACAGGATGCTTTTCTACTATCTGGTGAGTAAAAATCTTTAAATCGACCTTTAGGTGTTCTCCACAGTGCTTAGTCAGTAGTCTAATTAGGTTATATCAGTGGAGTGTTACCTAACATCGTGGATGGGATCTCTTAAAAAGGAATGATATGAAAACGTTAACTTGGATTTATTCCAAACCATGAAAGAACGGACTAAAAATGCTGCTATTCTGCACAAACCCCTGAAGTACACCGTGAGACTCACTAGTGGTTCCATTTTATGCCCCAGTCCTTTAACAAGACCGAAAAGGACATTTACGTACAGTTTAGGTGGTTAAACATGTTAATAATTCAGCCTGTAAAAGGCTGATGGAAGCATGTTTCTGCTGACCTGTTTAGCAGTGATCAAATACATGCGCTTCCTCACTGGAAACATGTCCAGTGCACCGTATGTCACAGCTGAGGAGGGAGTTTTTACATTTTTACATACATTTTATTGACATTTTTGTGCATTTAAAACTCATATTCTGCTATAAGTACCTTTGAGTGTGCATATATTTAAACGAATTAAGGAAGATGGCGGAGTGCAGGTGCATCTGAGGTAAAGCAAATATAAACATCGAGTGTTTGAAGCTGTGTTTATAAAAGGCATTAGCTTTGAAGATGGAGACATCAAAGGCTACGTGTAAAATGAGCGCATTCCCAACTTTGCCTTTTTCAAGGAACGTTCAGACATTTTTATAACGAAAAATAAACATTTTCTTTATTTATATATTGGTCAAAGTAATTTTGATCAATATTAGTTGAAAAGCAAGTTAAACTGCATGTATTAAAGGTTAAAAGCTGGTAGATTATCACTGTGCCTAAGCTAGAAGACATTTGTATGCACCAACTTAAACTCTTTTCAACACTTTATCCCAGTTATAACAGGTTAGTAACACGTCTGGGTATGAAAACATCTTTTTAGGCAGAATCAATCAGGAGAGCTGGGCAGAGAAGAAGAATATATTCTTATAATGGTGGCAGGAGAGGTCTGTGGGGATTTAATGATACCATATCTATTGTACAGTTTGAAAAAGTAGTTCCTCTCATTCATTAGCTTTTAAACTTGATTTTCATTGTTAATAAAATAAGAAAGCAGACTGCATCAATGTCCTGTGCCTATTTCAGGCTGGTAGCTACAAGAGGCATCAAAGTTCCTCGCCGGGATTTCCTGAAAGTCAACGTTAGAAGCACCTGGTAAGGAGTTATTTGAGTCATTTTCTCACATTTATAGTCGGCATAGATGTTAAAATAAAGCTGATGCCCAACCAGTGACAACATCATAAACTACTTGCTGGAGCGGGTCCCACCACCTCACCTGGGTCTGCCACGACCTCGCTTCTCCCTCTACCTGTCCTCCCAGCTGCAGTATGGTGTGGTTGTGGTCTACCACCGGCAGTGTGCCATTTTTCTGGGTAAGGAGGCATTAACGCCGGGAAGGAGAGGCATACGAGGTCCTGATGTTGATGAATTTGTGTCCTTTCAGAAGAACTTCAGTTCATTGTGGAACAGATGGCTAAACAGAGACCCACACAGAAAATTGATATTGATGACCGCAGCAGGTGAGAAATGGTGCTCAGCACGTTTACCTTCATATACAAGCACGAAACCACAGCCTTTTCCTGGTGCCGAGCTTCTTGTTGTTTTCCAGACCATCGCTGGTCCTGCCAGATCTCTTGACTCTACTGGAGGACACAGAAGGAGCTCCTGACCCTTTATTTGGAGTGATGCATTTGCAGGACACCATGCCCAGCCCCAGTACACTGATAGAGGTTGCAGCTAACCCTATGAATATCAGAAGTTAATAAGTGAAGATGGAGCTGTAAATCATCTCTTTACTTCATAAACTAAGAGTTATCTGGCTGTATAATCGATACAGATGAGTCGGGAGTATCTGAGAGAAGCTTCTCCTGAGCATCCTGAACCGATCAGTCCAGCTGCTGCTGCTCTGCTGGAAAGTGGTAGGATCTCTCTGCTTTATGGCAGCAAAACAGTAAATCACTGCAGCACCTTTTAAAGTTGATCAAAGTGTAATCACTGATGCACTGCAAAAAAAAAAACCCAAAACAAACAAACACAGTAATGTACAACCTTCATAAAAAGGTTTTCAATATATTTGTTAAGTCATCCTAATCCTAATTATCTGCAGAAATGTGTCCAGGGATGTGCGCCACATCAGGTTGTGTGCAGTGATATGAACCAAAACTCCAGCAGGAGAGAGCTCACATTGCAAATCCAGTCGGAGGTGCGGAGCAGAGAGAAACGGCGGGTCACAGCAGAGCGCCTTCAAACGCTTCATTTGCAGAAAGTGATGCCACAGAGTCAGGAGGGCCTGTGCAGCTGAATTTCACTCGGCAGAAGGGAGCGCTTTAATTTAAACACGATTAGTCATAGCTTCTGCTGGCCTCTGTGGAGCTGCTGCTGCTGAAAATGAGACTTTTTAAATCATTTCTATTAATGATTGCGCTTTCTCAGGTTTAACTGCGTCTCCGGAAGACATCACGCTGAGAGAGGCGGAGCCTGTCGGTGTCCCCATTGGAGAGGTACGTCTGTAAGAGGAAAACAGATTTTCAATGTAAATCCCCCTCGATTTTTCGTTCCTCACCTGCCTTCTTTTTCGCCGCTAGTTTGAGGGCGCAGAGCTTGTTGATGACCACGGAGGAACTCTTGACCTCCTGCTGGCACAAACAGATCACTTTCCAGAAGGTGTGTGGCAAAACTGTGAGGTTCTGTTTGCGTGTGAGCAAAAAGCATTTTTTAGGGTGGAATGAAGGAGTGGTGTCACTTAGTACGTTTTTTTCCCTCGAACCTTTTCTAACAGGAGATTTGGACATGCCGGGTGAACAAGAAATAGAGGTGGAAAGGGAAGAAAGAGTGGGAGAAGTGGAGAAAGAGGGAGCAAAGGAGATAACAGGATCCACTCTGGAGTAACTTATAGACACTTATGTAGACAGAGAAACTCCCACACAAACGCACAGTGACCCACTGACTCTGTTTGTACCTGTGTCAGATTGCAGCCCACTGTTTCCAGTGAGGAAGCCCTTTTATTGCCTCAGGAAGAGTTGGACCTGCCCGTGGAGAAGCCCCCCAAAGACCAGCTCACCCCTGTCTCTGTGCCCGGCCTGCCTTTGGCACCTCCTGCAGCAAAGGAACGTCAAAGGCGTCTGGGAAGTTTGGAGTTAGAGGTGATGGCTTTTGCTTAGGTGACAGAAATAGTTAATGTAATTATAGATCTCTGACAAATGCATAAAGATTTATGAAAAGTTTAACACTTTAAAAAAAGGAGCATAAAGCATCAGGATGTCTTTGCCTCTCACATGCACGCCAATCTGTAGTCACTACTGCTATTACCAAAGCAGGCCGAACATATAAGACTGCATGTGCAGCACTGAATTATAGTTTATGGACAAAAATCCATCAGGCCAAGCTGCTCAGAGAAAAGTAGCTTGTTAACAGGGTCAGTGGAAAAGCTATAACAAGAGTTCCAGTGGATCCCTTCAAAGTCTATAAAAGAATTAAAAATATTTTAAATCGAATCTAAAGTAAGAAGAGTCTTTTAAAATGGTGCTTGTAACTTAGACAGGTCCTACTCAATGAAATACACACTCACTGGCTTAAACAATGCTCAGCTGGTTCTGAGGGCTCCAGAGTGGGTCGAACATCTCCCACAACATTAAATATTCACCAGCCTGAGCTGCTGATACGAAGCAGGCTGAGGTGAGCCTGTGTGAACTGTAGCCTCAGTTTCCTGTTATCGGCTGACCCCTAGTGTGGTTCAACCTGTTGCTCTCCTGCATACCCTGGTTGTAACGAGCAGTTACTGTCGTCTTCCTCTCAGCTCAGAGCAGTCCGGCTGTTCTTCTCTGGCATCGCTGGATGCGTTCTCGTTCTCTCTGTCAACCTTAGGGATGGTTGTTCGGAAAAATCCTCAATTTGAACTTCAGCAGGTCACTTTGACCTTGTTTACATGCATAAATGCACTGAGTTATTGCCATGTGATTGGATGATGGTATTTGAAAAAAATACCAGCCTGCTGGGATTGGACATATTGGTGCTTTGGGGGTTCTGTTAAACTGTCTCTTCAGTGAGAGGCAGTGGGATCGCTGCCTGCATCCACATCATGTGTGCTTCTAGAGGCGCATAATCAATAAAGCTCTTTAATACGTTGAAGTCACCCTTGCATGTTATCCTTTTGGAGTGGCTGTGGCCCAGGAGGTAGAGCAGGGTCATCTAGGAATCGGAAGGTTGGTGGTTTGATTCCAGGCTGCTCCAGTCTTTGTGCCAAAACATCCTTGGGCAAGATAGTGAACCCCGAGTTGCTCCCGATGCGTTCATCAGAGTGTGAATGCTGGATGGAAAGTGCTTGTATGAATGTGGCTGAATGAGACGTGCTGTATAAAGTGCTTTGAGTGCTCATGTAGAGTAAAAAAAAGCCCAGTTTAAGAATCAGTCCATTAACCAACAGCTTCACCGAGACCTCAGGTGTCAGCACCCGTCTTTCAAGCAACAAAACTGCATCTTTTGTTGAAAGATAAAACTATAAAATTATTGTCATTTTTCTTTGTTTGGGTCTGTCAAAGGTGTAGAGATGTCTTAAATTTGAGTGTGATGCCGCCCTGAGAGCGTTCCATTGTGGTGGAAGATAAACACCAGCTAGCTGGTCAGGATAAATGCCCCTACCGTCTTTTACTGATGGCTTATGACATTACAACAAGACATTAGTTACAACTTACAAATCCCTAAAGTGGTACCCTCTAGTAAATCTATTTCCTCCCACCACCAGGACGTGTCTCCACCGGAGGTGAAGAAGAGGAAGAGGAGAAGGCAGCTGATCTTCTTTGACCCGGAGACGCAGCTCTCCCAGGACGTTCTGCAGCAGCAGATTGACGACCCTTTGACCGAGACGAGACGTCCACTTCTCGCCCCACTTTCCTCTCAGCTGATCATTCCTGCTGCTGATCTCTTCAACAAGCCCTGCACCTGTCAGTGTCACAGCTGCTAAAAATAGAGCAAAGCATCCTCACATCACCCGAAAAACACGCCTAAAGCTCACCTACTTAGATCATAATTGGGTAGAGCAATGCATGCATTCCTACACTATTGATTTTCTAGCGTGGGAATACTATGCTGCAAGCCTCTTCTGATTAGAGGTTTCTAATAATCTAATTGCTAACATTTTTCATGCTGTTTTATCGAAATTGTTGCAGTAAAAAAGAACCTGGAACTATTTATTTCCCTCACTTTTTACATTCAGCAGCCGCTCCAGCTCTATTAATGGTGTGACTCAAGTAACCTTTTCAAAAATAAACCACAAAGCTATTTTCCCCCTGCAGTCTTGCCTGAAGAGGTTCAGTTTCTATGGAGACAGAGTGCAACCATCACACCCCTCTCAGGCTCGGACCTGGAGGCTGGGGAGAGAGGCCCCGAATCCACTGATTCCGAAAAGGAGCGAGAGTGTGAGATGATGGAGGTTCACGAGAGAGAGGTGTGGGAAAGTGTTCTGTGTGCACAGTGATGCCTTGGAAAAATACTCAAGGTTATTAACTCGTTATATGCGTCTGTGTGCGAATGCAGGTCCCCAGAGAAATGGCAGAAACAGAGATGCTTGATATTTCAGGTAAAATCATCAGCTCTATATAAAGACAGATGTAGGTTCCATTTCTAAAAATTGAAGCCCCTGCCGTGGCCAGCAGGGGGCGACTCCTCTTGTTGCAAAAAGTCTGAGGAAAATCAAGGTTCAAGACTTTTTGAAGGCAGCATGTTTTTCTTTTGTTAAATTATGTGCCCCATTAGAGTAAAAAAAATTAATAAAAGAACCATAAATGCTTGATTCTGTGCTTACATTTGGATTGACATGCTGCTACTGTGTGCAGTTCCTTTGGATTTGAAATCACTTGCGATTTTAAAACACCAAGTATTATGAATAATCAGTTCAATTCAATTTTATTTCTATAGCGCTGACCCCAAAATCCCCAACAATCAGACAACTCCCTATGGAGAAGCATTTGGCAACAGTGGGAAGGAAAAACTCCCTTGTAGAAGGAAGACACCCCCAGCTAAACCAGGGAGGGGCAGCAATCTGACACAACTGGTTGGGCTGAGGGGACAAAAAGAAACGCTCAGGTTGTGCCTTCAGTGGGACCTCGCTAACCAGAGGCTGTTTTCACACTGGCTACATCCATCTTTATGTTCAGTCTATGGACCAAATGTAGAAATTCATAACACACACAAGTGAAAGGGGACAAATTTTGGATTAGAGTCGAGATTAGAGGTGGGGTGAGGCAAATATCGCTTGTGGTTTTTAAAATACAAGAAGATGTATTCATTTAATATTCATGTGTACATCCAGTCCAGGACACACTCCCACTGGAGGGCACTGACCAAAGAGAGGCGGAGGCGTCTCGAGAGATCTCCCCCTTGTACACGGCTGAAGGGTAGGTATCAAAGAAAGCTCTCTCTGCATGTGGGTGTAGCTGAGCAATCGTACTTAATGTGCACTCATCATTTGGCAGGTCCACTGTTTCCAGGTCTGTTTCTATACTGCAGGACATCCCAGAGGCCGTGGACAAGTTGCCCGAGAGAGAAGCCGCAGAGGCTCCTGGGTAAAACAGAGACAACACTCTATTTATCTTCCCCTGGTTGAGTTTGATTTAAAAACTGGGATATGGTTTGTTTGTTTCCAGTTCGATCCCAGAGCTGAGTGAAGAGGAGCCCGTGCTTTTTAAGTCCCTCCTGCCGCCTGAGGTCGACCGCAAAACTGTCAGCAGCATTTTTCAGCAGCTGCTGGGTAAGGAGGCACTTATCATCAAATCATCCTGTTACTCATGTTGAAACGGTTTTGTTTATACA
This sequence comes from Apistogramma diplotaenia, assembly GCA_015052665.1. Taxonomy (NCBI): domain Eukaryota; kingdom Metazoa; phylum Chordata; class Actinopteri; order Cichliformes; family Cichlidae; genus Apistogramma; species Apistogramma diplotaenia. The sequence continues at coordinate 3,784 of VOQJ01011871.1, read as the reverse complement.
GGTCCAAATCGCAATAAACAGTCACCTCGAGGTGCTTTATGTCGTAAGGCAAAAACCATTCAATAAAACAACCCCCCCTACGAGCAAGCACTTGGTGACAGTGGGAAGGAAAAACTCCCTTTGAACAGGTTCCACAGACGAGGGCTTCCCCTTCTGCTTTTAAGTATCAAAGGAACCACAAGTGAACCAGCATTCGAGCTAGTTTAAAAAGAAGACTTTTATTCTCTTTGTGTAAATAGAGCCTGTTTCTGTGTGTTTTCTGTGCAGCGTTATTATCTGCGAGGAAGCTGCGTGTGGTGCAGGATGAGCCCTATGATGACATCTGGATATTTCCTGGCCCCAACTATGAAGGATTGCATCTGATGCTGTAACATGGAAACAGCCAGTGACGCAGCTGTGGGCTTCGTGTTCGGGCTTTTCCTGTGTTAAAGTCAGACTGTAAACCCGTGGTTTAAGTTCAGAGCGTGTGAGACATACAGAATTAAATGTTTTGTTAGAGATCATTTTATGAGATGGCCTTTAAAAGCATTTTATCCGTTTTTTTTAAAAATGCGATTAAGTGTTGCTTTTTATAATTGTTCCTTATTGCTAATGTGAGCAGCTTTATGAGATTTCAGATCAACATTTTACCAGTTTTGATTGTTCTGTGATCAAACTTTAATGAACTACCCTCTTGTTATTCTGTGCACTCTGTTCAAGAACTGTGTTCATTTGGGGCGCCTGGGTGGCTTAGTGGAGAAGCCGGCGACCACGTGTGCCGCGTTGCGGCGTTGGCGGCGCAGGTTCGATTCCCGGCCTGTCGCCAATTTGCCTGCATGTCTTTCCCCATATCTCTCCCCCCCCATTTCCTGTCCTCAGAACTGTCAATAAAGCCGCTATGGCCAAAAAAATCTTTAAAAAGAAGAAAGAACTGTGTTCATTTGAACCGCAAAATAAACAGCCTTACATGACCTTTGCCAGTTATTTCTGTGAAGAAAGTGTGCACTGTATGAAGTATCTGTGGCATGCAGAGGAGGTCGGGTATGGAAAACACACCGCCGGGGTTAAGGAGGTGCAAGGTGAAGAGTAAGTAAGTTAGGTGAAACTGGATCCACTCAGCCCCCGAGACGCATCATCAGTCTCCTCTGAAGACTTTCTCAGGGGGTTGCGACCAAAGTTTATTCTTAGCGTCTGTCTCAGCACTCGCTCGTCGCTGTGTGACACCTCTGTCATTCTGTTCCTCACTTTATGACTTTTTCTACACTTCAGCTGTCTTATTCGCTTATTTCATGCGTTTGCCTTCTACTTTTTCTTTATTCTTCCCAAGATTTCTTTTTTTTACCTTTGTCACTTTTGTGACTAGACTTTGTTGTTGTGTCTTCCTTTCGCTTCTGGTTTCCGCTGACAACACTGCAGGCTATTTTTTACGTTGTCACAACTCCACGTCCTCCAGTTAGTTCCTGTGCTGCTGCTTGAATATTTATTGTCCCCACCTTGGCGCTTTTTTCCTCTCCACAACTCCTTGTCGTCTTTTGCTCCTGCCGACTCTTCACCTGCCTCTCGCCTTCACCTCACTGCAACATCCCTCCATCCCCTTCTCTTCCGCTGAGGCTCGTCTTTTCTCCGAGTAGATCTGCACTGCTGTGTGATGGGAAAGACAGAGCTGAATTCTCTATTTAAAGGTTTTCTGGACTGTATTTGCCTCTGCCTTTCTGTGAGTATCTGCATTTTATGTGCACGTTCTTGCATTTCTTTCCGCATTGGTCCAATATACTTTTAACCAGCTGCACTATGTGGAGATGTCTTAAAGATCTCCGGCTTTCTAATAACAAATCCCATACAGATTGGATGTGTTTATTTATGTCAGTGGCTTGTGTCCTGCGCTAAGTGTCACTTACTCACATGCTGAGCTTCTGATATTAATAACAGTCTCAGAATGTGGATGTAAATAGAGCCTCAGCTCCTTCAAAAAGAGTCATCTGGAATTTCTTTTTAGCCCCATTTGGAGCAAGCTCATGTCTTTGCATTAATCATGGCTGCGTTAGGACAGGCTCACAAGCAGGGAATACACAAAAGTTGTGCGAGCTTTTATAACCATGCGAGCTTGAATGCATGGGTACGTCCAGCTGGTGACCTTTCTCCTCCCAGACCCAGAGGTCAGATGTTACTCAGTTTGTTTTCAGTTGGAGTGTGACAGAAGCAGATTTTTTTTTATCTATTGCTCCACCTGTCACGACTGTGGCTGACTGTGTTTGCAGAGGGGCAGTGGCGAGGTTGCAGACGACAGCGAGAGGGACTCTGAAAATGGTCACCTGATCTACAAAAGTGGTGACATCCTTGACGACAGATGTAGGTGACAGCACAGATGAAGGAAGAGCAAGCAGGCTCTTTACGACGCTCCATCATTAAACTGATCTCAATCTGTCTTACAGATGAGATAGTCGACACTTTAGGCGAGGGGACTTTTGGGAAAGTGGTTCAGTGCGTGGACCGCAGCAGGTAAAAACGTGTTGAACCGATATGCAGTGTGTGTGGGTTATTACATTCTTAAAACAGTGTTTAAATACACAGAGGAGGAAGTCAAATTGCACTGAAGATCATCAGAAACCAGGACAAATACAGAGAAGCAGCTAAACTGGAAATCAACGTGCTGGAGAAGATCAGTGAGAACGATCCGCCCAGCAAACAGTGAGTCTGCGATTACAAACGGGGCTGAAATGAAGTTACTTGTGTCACGACCTTCATGTTTCACCAATATTTTCTCTTTCCCATCAGTAACTGCGTGCAGATGCTCCACTGGTTTAACTTCTATGGCCATGTGTGCATCTCCTTTGAGCTGCTGTCTCTCAGCACATTTGACTTCTTAAAATCAAACAACTTCCTGCCATTTCCAATGAACCAGATCCGACACATGGCCCAGCAGATCTGCCACGCTGGCAGCTGTGAGTTCAATGTGCATCACGCAGACTGTGCAGCACAATTTTCTGGTCTTTTATACCTCTGCATTAACGCCAGTGGTGATACAGAGAAGATTCTTCATTGATGTCCCACTGATGAAACAGCAAACAGGTGTTCTCAGAGGGCAAATACTACCTGAGGATTGTGCACATTCTCCTGTTTTAAAACCTGAAGGCCAAATTAAAATAAGAGGTCAGTGACCTGTGACTGAACTCATTCGTAATGGATGATTTCACTCAGGTGATCAGTTCTAATGTAAAATACACATCAGCTGTTACTCACTGGGTACAACGGCACACAGCAAAATTCAGTTGTTGTACCAGTAGCGTGCAGATATTTTAGCTTTTGTGTCTTCTTCATAGTCTAGTTCTTGTAGCTACCACTAAAAGAACGCTGAGCAGGGCAACCGGAAGTGATCGACGTGGGCTGAATTTGAACGGAAGTACGTCATCACTACGCATGGCATATAGCCCAGTGTTTAGCAAGCTCATAATAATGTTTTCCAACATAAAATTGCAAAGACTTTCACTATCTCATTATGTAATATCATCAAAACACTCCAAGAATTGGGAGAAAATCGTCGTGCCACAAACGCAGGCAAAGAAGACACTGCTGTCTTGCGTGGGCCAGAGCTCATTTAAAATGGACTGAGGCAAAATGAAAAGCTGCCCTATGGTCAAACTAATCAAAATTTGATTATTATTATTATTGTTTTTTTGTGGTGTTTTTTTTTTTTTTTGGAAAACATAGATTCTGCATCCTTTGAACTAAAGCGGAAAAAGAAATCCCAGCTTGCTATCAATACTCAGTTTAAAAGCCTTTATTTATTTTTTTTTTGTGGGGGGGG
>VOQJ01011870.1:0-11508 GCA_015052665.1 Apistogramma diplotaenia | reverse complement strand
CCCCCCCCCCGGGCCCCCCCCCCCCCCCCCCCCCCCAGCTCCTCACCACCCACTCCGTCCCCCCGCCTGCTCGTCCTCATCTCCTTTTACCCTCTGTGCGTTAACCTCATTAACCATGCGAGTAATTGGCATCTCTAAATGCTGGCGAGGCCAGAAGGGCACACAGCCTCACCCAGAAACCTAATTGGGGAAAGTCTTGAAGCACAGCACAGCAAGGGTGAGAGTCTCCGAACTATATCTGCACTCCACACTCCCTCTCCATCCGTTAGCTCTTACTGCTGAGTTCATCGTCATCCGAGAAAGCCACAGACATTCACATATGACACTTTGATTTTTCCACCTTCTCCCCATCGCTATTTGAAAACACCCCCATCTTCATTTCAGTCACCCTACTTTCAGCCTCATGTTTGATTTCTTTTTCCCTTTTCATTGGCAGCTTTCTGAACTTCATATTCGTCCCATTTTCTTTAAGCCTCAGTTGTAGAGCCGCCCCTGTCCTGGGGTGTCACCAATGGGAGCATATCTTGGATGAATCCCTTCAGATTAAAGCATCGAGCATTTAACAGACATTTCACTAAGCCATTGGTCGCATGAACAGCTGAAACCCACTAAAATGCCCCCACCAAAGAAACGAGCCTCGATCGGGCGTTTCCTTTGCAGTCAGTGACTTAGTTTAGGATTCCACTTCCTGTTTTAGACAGTCTGGTTACAGAAAGGATGGAATCACTCTTCTGATGTTCACCTTTAAGTAAAAGCTCATATTTGATGCTGAGGCGTGCCCCTCCCCTCCCCCCACCAGAAGAGTTATTAGTTAAAACGTTGACGTGATTTTCTTTTTCTCATGCTGGTTCTTTCCCTCCGTCTCATCTGTTTCTGCCCAGACTTCTTCTCGTCTGTCGGTCCGGCCGTCCAGCTCAGAGACGCCCAGCGCCGCTGAGCTGGTGAGCGCCATCGAGGAGCTAGTCAAAAGCAAGATGGTAGGATACAAACGCCAGTGTTTTAACACCATCTTACACACTTTTCAGTCCCGCTTGAATCCGAAGGCACCACAGACTGTATATAAGAGATGAACTCTCCTCATTCTGAAGCATTTAGACTGAAATCATGCTGTTTCTGAGGTGGTGAGGACGAGTGATTCCCTACAATAGCACACCTGTGGCCACGCCCCCAAACTCATAATAAAGTTAGGTGAGGAAGTGCAGCTGATATGAAGAGAGTCGCTTTAGATCATTTAACCGTCAGCATGTGAACTCTGTTGGCTTCGTGACAGCTGGAGAAAACGTTTTCATTCTTTCATAATGTTCAGGATTCGGTTTGTAGACGAGAACAATGTGCTGATGGCTTAAAGGTGGGAAACATGCTGCTCTTCACTTCTGAGCCCCGAAACTCAGCTGTTTTTAAATGTGTTCCCGTGGTGCGTTCAGGCTCTGGAGGACAGGCCCAGCTCTCTGTCTGTGGACCAGGGCGACAGCAGCTCCCCCTCCTTCAACCCCTCTGACAACTCCCTGCTGTCCTCCTCCTCCCCCGTGGAGGAGGTGGACGAGCGCAGGGCCAGCGTCCTCAAGAAGAGACAGTACGTCTGCACACACACTCACACACTCTTCATTTATTATGAAGCTCTGATGGTTCTGATCTCCGATCTCTTCTTCCAGCTTCACTCTGCTGGAGTTGGTGGAGACGGAGCGAGACTACGTCCGAGACCTCGGCCTCGTGGTGGAGGTGAGCTGAGGGAAACGTTTCTGTCTGATTCATGTGAGTTGGAGCCTCGTGTTTATTCGTGTTTCTGTCACCAGGGCTACATGAGCAGAATGAAGGAGGAGGGTGTTCCCGATGATATGAAGGGAAAGGACAAGATTGTGTTCGGCAACATCCATCAGATCTACGACTGGCACAGAGAGTATGTAACCGCACGTGGAGAAGGCGGATTTTCCTGTCCAGAACCGGCACTCGAGTAACTTCTGCTTGTGTCTCGCTCAGGTTCTTCCTCAGGGAGCTGGAGAGGTGTTTGGAGGACCCGGACAGACTGGGACCCCTCTTTCTCAAACAGGTTTGTCTGCAGGGATTTCCAGCTGACGCCTTCTTTGTAACTGCTTGTGCACCTTTGATGAAACTGTGTGCGCTTTGTGCATCCAGGAACGGAGACTCAACATGTATGTGGTGTACTGTCAGAACAAGCCCAAGTCTGAGCACATCGTGTCCGAGTACATCGACACCTACTTTGAGGTACGGCTGTTGTTTTGGACTTCGCGTCCTCTGAGCTCCTTCGGCCATTAAAGACACACTTGATTTTCAGGACATGAAGCAGCGGCTGGGACACAGACTGCAGATCACAGACCTGCTCATCAAGCCAGTCCAAAGGATCATGAAGTACCAGCTGCTGCTCAAGGTTAGTCTGTTACTGTGCAGCAGAGGGCGCCAGAGCTCCAGCTGCTGCTTACTTAAATCTCTGCTGTGTGTAACGTGTGCAGCTGCTGTCTGACCTGTGTTTGTTTGTAGGATTTCCTGAAACACTCTAAAAAGGCTGGGCTGGAGTCTCTGGATTTGGAAGTGAGATTTTACACACACACACTTACACACACACACACACACACACACACACACACACCTTTTTAAAAAAAGGCTTTTCAGCAATTCCATCAACCTTGTTCATTTCTGACTCATGCAGAAAGCAGTGGAGGTCATGTGCATTGTGCCAAAAAGGTGCAACGACATGATGAATGTCGGCCGGCTTCAAGGGTTTGATGTAAGGAATTATTGCTGTTACACCAAGTGATGCAACATTTCCCTTAAAGCAGGTGTTTAAAGTCTCCATCTGTGCCTCCAGGGGAAGATCGTGGCTCAGGGCCGCCTTTTGCTGCAGGACACATTCATGGTGTCTGACCCAGACGGCAGTCTGCTCGGCCGGATGAAGGAGAGGAGAGTCTTCCTGTTTGAGCAGCTCGTCATCTTCAGTGAGCCCCTGGACAAAAAGAAAGGGTTCTCTCTGCCGGGCTTCCTCTACAAGAACAGCATCAAGGTAATGATTCGAGGAGGAAAAGCTTTGAGATCCCTGATCTTCTCTGACAGGCTGCCGTCCAGCCAACTCGATACCAACTTATGTTAAATAAAAAGCTTTGGCATCAACTCTTCACTTATCAAGGCTTTTATTGTGAAAAATTTGCAGGCATATACAGCAGCAGCTGATGGGGTTTAGTTTCCCTCCTGTCTGGCCTTTATTAGCTTTTCACTCTTCTTTGTCTCTGAAGGAACCTTTTAAAAATGCAAGTTTAGGACGTTAAAAAAACGAACCCTCTGCCACCGACTGTGTTCTGATGATACAGTTTTGTACCTTCTGGCCCTCCAGGTGAGCTGTCTGGGGTTGGAGGAGAACATCGAAGGCGACCCCTGTAAGTTCATTCTCACCTCTCGGTCGCCCCACGGCACCGTGGACTCCTTCGTGCTGCACTCCTCCCACCCGGGGGTGCGTGAGGTCTGGACCCTTCAAATCAGCCAGATTCTTGAGAGTCAACGCAACTTCCTCAATGGTAGGCTGCTCAGCACACACACACACACACGCACGCACGCGTACAGTTAAAGGTGGTGTAACGACTGTTCTCTACATGGCCTACCTACATCTCTTGCACCTTATCACAGCTCTGACCTCACCTATAGAGTATCAGAGGAACCACGTAGGGGCAGGCAGTGGGCCGTGTGCGCCCAGCATCGGAGCTCCAGGTGGGGGCAGCAGTGGCTCTAGTGCAGCCCCTGGAGGAGGCGGCGTGAGCTCCCAGAGTAGCTCCATCCCTTCGGGACCCCAGGGTGGCTCTCGTCGGCCATCCAGGATCCCACAACCTTCCCGTCTGCCCCAACCCCTACGCCACCACCCCGGGGCCGACCCAGATGGCTCCGGTAAGATGTCAGGTATGAAACATCTGTCTGTACTTGTGAAATTCGTTTTTTTGACCAAATGAAAGATGTGACTGAAGTTTGAGTTTCACTCGCTTGTGATCCAGGTTTGTCCCCTCGTCCCGTCCCTCCTCCTCTGCTCCCTACGGGAGGCAGCCCCCAGGGCAAGCGCCCTGTCCACACCGCAGAGGACCAAGCATATTCACCCATCCCTCGTGCCACAGTTGGGCCTCTGCCCTCCACACCCACTTCTAAACCACGGCCAGGAGCCGTATCTCCCATGGCCTCCCCCATGGCCACTCCCGCCTTTGGCAAGGATCCTCTCCCCCCTCCCCCTCCCAGCCCAGGCCAAAACCAAAAGTCTGGATCTGGGTTCTGGAGCTCAATGCCGGGCTCTCCAGCCAGCCGGCCTGGCTCGTTCACCTTTCCAGGAGAGGCGGGAGAGACTCCAGTGCGTCAAAGTTCAAATCAGAGCCAAACCCACAGACACTCCACGCACAGCAAGGAGGCCGACCGCATGAGTACGTGCTCATCGGCCAGCGAGCAGTCCATCCAGTCCACACAGAGCAACGGGGTAAGACCACGACCCGCTGCCCGGCGCTGATCCAACTAACACAGAGGCGGAGGAGAGCCCGGTCTGTCCTGTCTGCCTGTTGTCTCCAGCACTACTAATCTGTCCCCTACTACGCATCTCTGACTGCCTTCACTGCTCTTCAGCGTCATCCTTTCTAGCTTTAGACCGTTTCTGAAGACAATCTTTAGCAACGCCTTCAACTCTGAACATGTTTCAGGCTCAGAATCTTTCTAGTGGACCTCGCTCCCTCTTCACTGATTCTTCTTACCGCTAACCAAGCTTCTACTAACACCTGACTTCTTCTTGGCCGTCTCCATGGTGTGTTTCTCAAATGTACTTTTTTATTGCAACTAACTTCTGACGTTTGTAGCTCAGCTGCAAACGTACTCAGAGATCCTCTCATTCAGCCTAACTTTCTCCTCTCGTCTTTGCATCTCAACGCAAAGACGAGTAAAATGGAAAATGTCATCTTATTCCTGCCTTTCTCCATCCACTCAGCCTTTTTCCAAGAAGAAAATAATCCCTGTTTTGTCTTCCACTTGAATGTGTTTTTAAAGCCCAGCTGTTTCCAATGTTCAGCCTCTGCTTCTTTTACCTTATTGCTCACCTTTCTCTCTTGTCTCATCTATGTGGCACTCTGGAGACGTCACCCAGAGTTTTAGAAGTGAAAAAGTTACCATGTGGAACTGCGTTCATGAACTTCCCGTTTCCCTCTGTGGTGCAGAGTGAAAGTAGCAGCAGCAGTAGCGTATCCACCATGTTGGTGACCCAGGACTACACGGCTGTGAAGGAGGACGAGATCAGCGTCATTCAGGGCGAAGTGGTCCAGATCTTGGCCAGCAACCAGCAAAACATGTTCCTGGTGTTCAGAGCAGCCACCGAGCAGGGCCCCGCCGCCGAGGGCTGGATCCCAGGATTCGTGCTGGGACACACCTCGACCGTTGTCCCCGACTGCCCCGAGGGATCCATCAAGTAAGATCAGCATGGAGGACAGTTAGTTTCATAGTTCACGTGGATTTTAGAAATAAGGTGCTTTTTGTATAGTTATGAATGTGAGAATTTCTGCCGATGTTGTAAACGATAAATCTGTTCCAGCCGAAACATTCTGGGTGTCGAGATTAAAGCTGTTCTTTTATTTTGAAATTCCTAATGTCTGCGCTTGAGATTGTGGCCTTTTCTGAAGACACGGACCTTAGTGGTGGTGTTTTCATTCTTCTAGCAGGAAGGCTTCATCTTGGCACACGTCCCTGCGTATTCGGAAGAAGTCTGAGAAGAAGGAGAAGGAGGCAAAGAAAGACACCAAGCTGGAAAATGGTTACAGGAAGTCCAGAGATGGCCTGGCCAATAAAGTTTCTGTAAAGGTGAGTTTCCCTTCTAGACTCCAGTGATGCCTCGAGGTGACGGACTTTTCCCCGTTTGACTTGTGTTTGTCTTTCTTTCCAGCTTCTAAATCCGAACTACATCTACGATGGTGAGTTTGAGCTCCGGACGTCTCCAGACTCCCAACATTGTTCCATGTTTCCTTTAGTCACGACAGCACAGGAGCTTCTCTGTATCAGACCTGTCCTCACTTTGCTGCAAATACCCGTTCGGTTTAGAGAGGTGGTGCCTGGGTAGAAGATGCTCGAGGCAGGACGTGCGATATATTCGTCAGTGTTCGCTCATTGGCTCGAGCTGGCATCACGTAGGCCTGTACCGAGGAGTTGGCAGTCTGTCAGTGACAAAAACAGATCTACGTTCTTTAAAGATTTAAAGCTGCACCTTCTTTCCTCCAGTTCCCCCAGAGTTCCTTGTACCTCTGAGTGATGTGACATGTGACAACGGAGAGAGCGTCACCCTCAGGTGTAAGGTTTGCGGGCGACCCCGGGCTGCCGTCAGCTGGAAAGGACCCGACCAGAGCAACCTCACCAACAACGGGCACTTCAGCATCGCCTACAGGTCAGAAGATGTGTAGGTTTAGTTGCCCTTCTGTAATGAGTCCAGATGAGTGCGGAGCTGCTGCTCGTCGAGCTTTTGTGATGTAATAGACGAGTAAAGGAACGAGGCTTTTGTTTCAGTGACACGGGTGAAGCGACTCTGCGGATCATCGGCGTAGCCTCTGAGGATGATGGCGTTTACACGTGTGTTGCCACCAACGAACTGGGCAGCGTGACATCATCGGCGAGCCTCAGAGTGTTGGGTGAGAGAATGAAATGTGTGATTTAGTGCAAATGTAATTTGAATCGAAGCTCCTGCTGACTGGGCTTTCATGTGCTCCAGCCGTGTCCACTGACGGGGTCCGAGTGAGCTGGAAGGATAACTTTGAGTCTCACTACACTGACGTGGTTGAACTGGGCAGGTAACGGGCGCACCTTTAACAATGCAAAATATAAAAATGACGCCGACAAAAAGCACTTAAACCGTCTGTCGTCTCTTCAGGGGTCGTTTCTCTGTTGTCAAGCGCTGTGACCACAGGGCCACCAAACGCCCGGTGGCTGTGAAACACGTCAACAAGAAGCTGATGAGGAGAGACCGGGTGACCCAGGAGCTCCGTCTGCTCCAGAGACTCCAGCACCCGCACATAGTCAGCCTAATAGACACCTATGAGACTCCCAGCAGCTACGCCCTGGTCCTGGAGATGTGAGTAAAGAGCCTGTGGTGAACGTGCAGAGCGTCCAGTGTGCTGTATCTCCTGCCTGACGTTGGTCTTTGGCTTTCAGGGCCGATCAAGGCCGTCTGCTGGACTACATCGTGAGCTGGGGGAATCTGACGGAGGAGAAAGTGGCCGGCTACCTGAGGAACGTTTTAGAAGCTTTACATTACTTGCACAACTGCAGAATAGTGCACTTGGACGTAAAAGTGAGTCCTCACTTGATGTGCTACTCGCTGAATAGAGTGGATTTGCCATTGTGTGAAAGAGTGCGCTCAGATTGGGAGAAAGCCATGAAAATGTTAAAGATGAGTGTGATTTGTCTTCTGTATCTGTGAGTTCTTTAAGCCTTTTGTGATGTCCAGAGTTGCTCATCAGCACAGGTGACCTCTGACTTGTGCAGGCGGCCCGGTGGTTGAACTGGTGATGAATTAATGAGGAACATGAGCTGTACTTTCTCTGCTCTCGTTGCAGCCTGAGAACCTGCTGGTGTCCCACACTGCCAGTGACCAGCCAGCAGTCAAACTCTCAGACTTCGGTGACGCTGTGCAGCTCAACAGCGCCCACTATGTTCACCCTCTGTTGGGCAGTCCCGAGTTTGCCTCGCCGGAGCTGGTCCTCGGGGAGCCCGTGTCGCTGACCTCTGACCTGTGGAGTCTTGGTGTGGTCACCTACGTGCTGCTGAGCGGCGCCTCCCCCTTTCTCGATGAGAGTGCAGAGGAGACCTGCCTGAACATCTGCAGGCTGGACTTCAGCTTCCCCAGGGATTACTTCCAGGGTGTCAGCCAGGGGGCCCGGGACTTTGTCCGCCTGCTCCTGAAGACTGACCCGGGCAGAAGGCCTCCGGCTGGTCTCTGCCTCCAGGAACCGTGGCTGCAGGCTGGCCAAGGTCACGGGCAGGCAGAGGGCTGCTTGGACACCTCCCGCCTCATTTCCTTCATTGACAGGAGAAAACATCAGACTGATGCCCGGCCCATTGGAGGAGTCAGGAGCTTTATTCACAGCCGCATCCAGCCTCGAGTCTGAGAGGCTCTCAGCCGACCGCGGTGGGCTGAGGCTGCAGCTTCCTCTGGGATGAGTGTCTTTATGGTCTCGATGGGGAACAAAAGGAGAATCAATGAATGCTGATCTTGTCCTCTTTCGCAAACTTTCAATGAAAAAATCCTTTTTTCTTTTAGTAGTTCATTTGAGACCTGCTGAGGTCTTAAGCCAATCAGAGCCCCAGAGAACTGAGTTCACACCAATCATAAATGAATGGATGCCCTTGTCTACTGCTGCTTGCTGGTTTCGTCTCAAACACAGATTTTTGTAGTTAAGTGAACAAAAACGCTAAAAAAAACCTGTTATGAAGGAAGTTATTTTCCTCTGCAAGAGTGAAGCTGGTCAGAAGAGCCAGCTGATCGAGGCTTGGCGCCACTGCACAGGCGCAGGACTTCCAGGAGAAAATGATGCCAACGAAGCAAAGCGCTTCTGCTCTTCACAAACGGTAACTCAGATACTTTAGAGAAGCAGCCTTTCTTACAGAAGCCACAGCGCTGCCTGTGTCTTCAAGGGAGGAGAAACCCACCATATTAGAAAATGCTCATCAGTTGAAGGTTCACGCGCTACCTTGGACTCTTAGACACCTGGAGACGGTGACTGATGTCATCAGCTTGAGACATTTATACATCAGAGCTTTTTCGATGGCTGCGCTTACATAATGTACCTAATCTAAGAAACCATGGTGACCATGAGTAACAACGCTGCACTGTCCGAGAAGAAACAATAGACCTTCATCGTTTCGCTTTTCCTAGAACAAAACCTGTGTTGCGCAGATATGACATGTTTTAAGCCTTACCCTGTACAGAGACTTCTGCCTCCTCCCCCCCCACATTCGCAGAGGACTCGAGACTGGGGGGGAGGGGGGGCAGTGCTGAATGTGGAGGCGGCGGAAGATGGATTTTACTGTAAATGCACTCATTGTATGTTATGTTTTTGATTATCATGTGCAATGTTGCGGCTTTAACATTTTATGCAACTATTTATGAAGACATCTGTTGTATCTGTAATAAATCTAGAGAAAAGCATGTACTTGGTACTGCAAGCACTGCTGGTAGTTTGTGTTTATTTGCTGAGTGTTAACGAGTGCCGGGCCAGGCCGCGTTAGAGGTCACGATCTACAATCATGTTTTGATCAAAAACTAATTTAACACGTTTTGTACTGTATGCCTCTGTAGTATTGGTACACCAAAGTTGCTCTAGCTTTATAGTACTTAATAAAGAAATGGTTTTATTGTGAGTACATTTCACTTGAGTTAGGCAATCTATGACCATGTTTAATGATTGTTTACACGAGTAAATGTCGGCGGAACACTTCTAGTTTACTCTTTGTACCTTTTATTGAAAAGGCAGGAGATTAAAGAACTGAAATTTGCTCTTGGATGGAGTTGAATGCAAGATTTTACTGACTAAATGGTCTTTATGTACAGACACGCTGCCAAAATTCTTCCATTAAAAAACAAACAAAAAAAGCATCTTTAGACAACTACACACGATTGCTATGGTAAAAATAGCACACATTAATCCAGTATGGGGTTCTGGTTAAATCAGCCCTCTGTTATCCTTTTTTATTTATTTCATAAGGTGTGCACAGGCCAATTTAAAAACAAAAACTGGACTGGATACCTCAGTTTTTTCCTCCATCGTTTTTGTTGCTTTTGTGTTTTTCCATTTTGCTTCATGTTTGCTACATTTTTGTTTTTTATTTTTGCATGTATATTTCTTTGTACAAATCATGCATATTCTCTCCTGTAAATATTGTCATTTTTGCCATCACTTATTTGAAAATTAAACGTAATGAACACATGGATGCTGCTTGGCATTTACGTTCTTTTGTGTTTGTTTTATTTATTTTTATGGATGGATGACTTTGCAAAGTTGAAATAAAAGAGAGATTAAAGCGAGTTTCGATGAGACTGAGCGACAAAAACATTTTTTTTCCCATAATTTGTTCATTTTTCCTGTCGTGTTCTCACCACTGTTGTGGCTTTATTTTCTCGCCATACATGTATGTGAGCGTATGTTTGTATTCAATTCAGTATTCAAATTACATGCTGTAATATACATACACACACTTGCAATAATTTAACCCTTTAATAGCCAGATGCCCAGGGCGACATGCCCTGAACCGCCTTTAAGCATAATTATGCGGAGAGAAATTGACTCAAAATATCTGTCTGTAATGCTGCATTTGTAATTGATTGTAATACACGAATCACCTGATGCACACGGACAAAACCAGTCACTCAGGTTACAGCGCACAACGTTTATTTTAGAAAGGCTTCCGGAGATTCATGCTACATGGTGCGTTTAAATGCTGGTGGAAAGCTGGGTCATCTGAGATTTGTTTAGAGTCTAGTGTTTTTTCCGCTGAACTTATTTCTCTCTGTATTTGTGCCGAAGTGGCAAAGATGGTTTTCTGTGGAAAATGGGATACCTCAGCAACCCCTTAGTTATAACACACACACCTACATCTACTTTTTAGTATTCTAAGATTGTTTATATATGTGCATTTGTGAGCTGTACAAATGCAATTACTTGGTTAAAAGAAACGACCACTAGATGGTGCAATGCTTCTCTGGCTGGGAAAACAGGCAGTCAAACTAAGAGGCATGAAGGAAGAGTAGGAGACAGTTATGGCGGGGCATCATGGTGGTCTACCCTCAGAAGTAAGTGAAACTTAAAACCTGCATGCTTTGCTATATGATTATAATGAGTATTTTTTTTAGATTATTTCATATTGCTAGATGAATTTCACAGATTGCAGGTCAACAAGTTGTTTACAGCCGTTAAATTACAGCAGTGACGTGCAGTCAGGGAGGCAGGTGAGGCCTCAGCTGTCATCACGGAAATATAACATTTAAAAATAAATGGTTATATTTATTCAGTGACTTGTATTTAAAGTTCTCTTCCATTTAACTTCACTGTTTTTAGTTCAGTTTCTTTCAAAATCGCTGAATTTCCGCATTTACTGTTCAAACACTAAGAAGAGACGCGGTGAGGCAGCAGCCCGCTGAGCCGCACCGCGGATTGCGCAATGTGGCCAATCGGCCAATCAGTGATGAGCTTCGGCATAGTCGTTGCCAGTGGCTACGCTAACTGTGCTGCTGTGCAGTCAGACCGTATTGCTGTTCCTCTGCATGTCGCTATTAAAATGTTCCAACACTTTTACTATATGAACTAAACTTCTATATTGTAGCTGGTGTAAATAATGCTCAGTGTTTTTAACCAGCAGCTGTATGTGTGTAACGTTTGTTGTGCTGAGGATCATAAACTGCTGCAGAGACACTAGGTGAGGCACGCAGTTCTCCTGCCTCATGGCAGGGGGCGCTGCTGATCCCAGGGATTCTTCTTACGACTCCTGCAGAATAATAGAATTAGA
>VOQJ01011869.1:0-11552 GCA_015052665.1 Apistogramma diplotaenia | reverse complement strand
ATTTATAAAAATATATTTTTTTTTCCCAAAAAAAAAAAAAAAAACACTCTCCGTGCTTTCTGACTCATTGATTATAATCTACTGATTTCAGATAAGTTATTTATACATCCTAAATATATCTATTCAATTCAGTTTTTCATATAGCACCAAATCACAAACACAATTGCTTCAAGGCACATTACATATTAAGGCAAAACCCTACAATAATACACAGAAAACCACACCAATCAAACGACTTCTGAGTAAGCACTTGGTGACAGTGGGAAGGAAAAACGCACTTTCAACAGGAAGAAACTGTCTCCCAACTCGAACTGGGAGCTGGTTCCACAGAAGAGGAGCCTCAAAGCTGAAGGCTCTGCCTCCCATTCTACTCTTAAATACCCCACGAACCACAGGTACAGTAAGCCAGCAGGCTGAGAGTGAAGTGCTTTATTGGGGTGTTACGGTACAATGAGGTCTGTGAGATAACATGGGGCCTGATTATTGAAGATTTCTATGTGAGGAGAAGAATTTGAAAGAATATGCTCTCCTTCTAGTCCCTGTCAGTACTCTCGCTGCAGCATTTTGGACGAGCTGAAGGCTTTTCAATTAGCTTTTCAGTCAGGCTGATGAATTACAATAATTCAGCCTAGAAGTAATAAACAGATGAACTGGTTTTTCAGCATCACTCTGAGACAGGATGTTTTTAAGCTTAGAGATAGAGACACATTATGAGTGCATCCCTGATCAAAGTCAATTTTGACATGAATCACACAGTGAATGTATACAGTAAAATGTGAACAGCATGTAAAACGTGCAACAATGTCTGTATTGCATTAAACTTCTGTTGCCCACTTAATGGTGTTTACTCTCCTTCTGTTATTGTTTCAGCCTCTTATACCACCATACACATAACTGACCAATCCTTGCACTAATGAAGGAAAATTTTGATTACCTTTATGCTTTTGGTGTGGCTGTGTTCACCCTTGTCTGTCCCAACAGAACACATGATATAAAAATACAATATAAAAATACAATATTTTGATCAGTGGATCCTTGCAAAACTACACAGTGGACAGAAAGCACTGAAAGGAAGTGCTAATCGTAGACTTTAGTCACTTGAAGGTGTTGAGCATCTCCAAGTGACCTCATAATATCACACCAAGGTTCAAAAACTAAAATTATTTTTTGACAGTGATAGGAAACAAACAAGTAAAAACACAAACAGACAGCAAATCTGGAGGGAAAGCAACAGTAAGTTTGCACTCTAACATGCACCCTGTCAATTAAATGTAACTGACATGTTTTCCGTGAAGATAAAACTGACCTCTCTGTGCTTCATCTACCCTGCAACACCCACACGCGTCCATCTCCGGCTATCTCAAGGGATACCGAGCACACTAGTCTGCTTCCTCCAAATACGTCTGTTTAAGTGCAACCAAATGCTGGCTTTACAGTATACAAATTGCAGTCCACACACGCACGCACACACACACACACACACACACACACACACACACACACACACACACACACACACACACACACACACACACACACACACACACACACACACAGACTTTTACTACTGGTCCCAATTACTCATTTTTGAATAATATTTGTAAGATAAAGACAGAGTGCAATGATATAAAGAAAACCTCAGTATTCAGATGACAACCCCCCGCCCCCTCCCAACATCCCCCCATGAGCAAGCACTTGGTAACATTGGACGGATGAAAATGTTACTGGAACAATGGAGCAGTGTTACCTCACAGGGTGGAGGCCACCCGTAATGCCACCCGCAGTAAGTATCCAGTTGGACATGATGTTTCCATGATTATTAGGGCTGAGTGCAATGATCCCAGTTTTATCTAAATTTAGAAGCAGAGAGGATGTTTAATGTATACAAAAGTGATGTTTGATCATTTAAGTGAAAAATGTACAAATGAAAAAAACTTTTTAAATTTAAATTTTGTATCTATAACACAAAAATTGGGACAACAGCATGTTTACCACTCTGTTGCACCATCTCTTCTTCTGCAACACTCTGCAAGCATTTAGGAACAAAGGAGCCTAATTTCAGTAGTTATTCAAGTTCAATTTTTGTTTGATATAGGATTCGTGGTGCTCACAGATTATGGCTCCAACCACATTTCTAGCATGTAAGTATTTATATGAAGGTAGACGTGGAAAGAAAATTGCAAATATATCCTTTCATATATTGTTAAATCCTCTCCAGCTTCAGAGTTGATCTTAATAGAGTCCCTACTGAAACACAAACCTCCTCTGGATTTAGGATTCAAATTCTGTCTGACTGCGGCTTTATAAATACTAAAGTTTTTTAATGGAGACTGAGAAGGTATACTGTAGACTAGTTTAACAGCTGCACAACAGCTTGTGTTTACAGCTTTACCTGGAGAATGGTGGGGCAGAGAAATGTTACCACTGGGTAACAGCACATAGAAAGAAAACAGTGTGGTTGAGATAAGGTAATGTGCTCCTGGCTGCTCTATCTCAGTTCTGCCCTCCAGTCCAAAAGCAGCTTTCCAGTCTTTCATCTGATTGCATATGCATATCAGTGTCACAGACAAACAAGCACTTGTGTTGCCTACAGAGCTAACTTTGTTTTGGGGTTGTTTTTTTGTCTCTTCCATGAGATTGTGACTGCCTGCGCTTCCAGCCTTCAAAAACAATACTCCCTCAGTAGGAATAATTTAATTTGTTGCAATTTTCCCACACAGAACATTATCTGTGTGAACAACACTTGAGCAATCACTCAGTAATTTTGTTCAGGCTATCCAAAGAGATTAAGGAAATCACATCTTGGAGGAAGCGCAGAGAGTGCAAGGCTCAACATACAGTGCAGCGTATGACTTCTCCAAGCACCATGCTTAATTTGTGTCACTCCCAAAAGTTGGTGGCGATTTCTGTTCCTCCACCCATTTACAATGCCTCAAGAGGAGGGTGGTAATCACTGCAATTATGTTCCTCTAATTAGGGTTTTGCTTGGTAGTGTCTTAATGGACCGCACAATACTGACAAATTAATCCATGCTCAGATAATAAATCTGATTTGACAAAGCACAAAATCATTAACCTCGTGACCCGCTGACAGTATCCAGCAAAGTGTGTGAGATGCACTGATTGGCTGCAGCTGGGCATGTTTCTTCTGTTTCCGTGATATTTCACATGTTTTCACATTGCCAGAGCAGTTAAAGCATTTTTAATATTTCTCACTTTTCTGTTTAATCAATCAAAAATCCCCACAAGTGTTTCTCACCAAACTTTAACTATTTCAAATGGAAAATTGGCTTATCTTAAATTATTAAAATGGTAAGTAATCCTTAATAAATATTTCAGTAAGCTGGAGGGATGCACTTTTTTTGTTTACATCACCCACATGAGGAGAAAAAAGATCCACTACCACTCAATATCCTGCCCTTCTTTACCTATAAAACCTAACATTGATTTAAATAATAAATAAATAAGTAAAGGCATGTGTCAACAGGTAGCTACATGAGGAGGTCAGATGCACAGGGGCAGCAGAAAGACATCCACTTTCACCAAGGTAAAGAGCCGAAGGTCTGCTGCTCATCAGCGTTTCCCTGACAGCTAAACATCCCAGCACAAATGGTGGTGCAGCAAGCCTGGAGCATGGCAAAGGGCACAGTTACCTTTACACATGTAGTTTAAATGCATCTCTGCAGACAATGATTACTGCAATTAGAACCACAGTACATGTACTGTACATATACCCAACACATCTGTCTCATTGGGAACACGGCCATATGTGGTGGGAACCCAGGCAGAGCTCATGAAAGTGTCAAAATCCCTTTTGAACTTTGTCACTGCTGCTTTACTACAAAACACAACATGCCCAGTTTTACAGATTTAAGATTTCCTGAAACCAGGCCATGCAAAACCACATTCTGACCAACATTTCTGGATGCAAGATACATTTCAAAAGACAGAAATTTGAAATAGAGCATCCTCATTATGACACCATTCAAAAAAAATTTCAGCTAAAAGAAGAAAAGGGCGTTGAGGCATAAATTTATCCTGAACTGCAAGGATTATAATTTCTATAAGGATGAAGACCTATTAACAAAAGTGATGTCACCATCTTATAATACACTTATTTGACTTATTCGTATGCTTGGTCTGTTAGGACGCTTGTTCTCTGGGTTCCTTTGACCCCAAGCTGAGCCCAATGCACAAGGTTTTGTTCTAGAGACACTTTTCTGTGGCACTACTAAACAGTAGTACAGTCCTGTGGCATCGTTCTCTTTTTGTGGCTCTCTCTGAGGTTTTCTCTGCCATGTTTATATTGTGCTTAATGAGGACTTGGAGATGGCAATGCACACAGAACTGCAACCACACAAGTCACAGACAAACCCTGTGATGTAACTGCATGTAGGTAAGATATAAATTGTTAACTAACCAGAACCTGATCACAATTCTTTGTCTTCCACTGGGCTGTAATCACTAAATTAAGCGGTGAATGCTGTGCTTTGTGGGGCACATGGCTCTGGCCCCAAAAACAGGTGATCTAGAAAGATGACCTGCTTTTTCACCCACATCATGCTTCTCACAGTTTACTCTGTGTGTTACTGTGTGTTTGCTTTGGGATCCAACATTTTGTCCAAGTTTAAATTGTCACAGTGTGCTGTTATGTGGCGTGTTAGGGACCCAAAATGTAAGAGACAGAGAACTTAAAGCAACCTTTAAAAGTCCAAAGGTAGGAAGTCCAAAAAATAAAAGTTCAAAAATACAAGACAGAATCCAGGAAAGCAAATGCAAGGAGTCGTCTTCTGTCGGCTGCTCCCTCCTCTGTCAAAGCAACCCTCTGCATGTCCTTCTTCACTACTTCACTACACTGCCTCACTTCACTTCTTTTCTGTGGTTTTCCTCGTCTCAGCCTGCCTGGCAGCTCCATCTTCAACATCCTTCATGCAATAATATATATCCACTGTCCCTCCTCTGCACATGTCCAAACCATCTCGGCCTTGCCTCTCTAACTTTGTCTGCAAACTGCTCAACCTGAGCTGCCCCTCTGATGTACTCAGTTCTAATCTTGTCCATCCTGGTCACTCCCAACAAAACTCTTAACATCTTCACTGACTTTTTGTCAGTGCCACTATCTGCAAACCACATATCATAACTGGACTCACTACCATTTTGTAAACCTTCCCTTTCTCTCTTGCTGCTGTTCTTCTGTTACAAATCATCCCTGGCACTTGTTTCCAGCCACTCCACCCTGCCCGAGTTCTCTTCTTCACCTCTCTTGAGCGCTGTACATCGCTTTGGATGGTTGAACCCAGGCATTTAAACTCATTCACCTTTAACACCTCCACTTCCCGCATTGTCACTGCTCCACCTGCCTCTCTCTACCTCGCACACATGTATTGTGTCTTCTATCGCCTTTCATTCCTCTTCTCTCCAAAGCGTACTTCCACCTCTCCAGGCTCTCTTCTACCTGCTCTCTACTCTCACGCAGATCATAATGTCATCTCAAGGAATCAGAAAATATATCCACAGGAGGTAGGTAGCACGAGGACTCAACAAGGACACAAAGGAAATATTACAAAAAACTGATTATTCATGTCAAACGGGAGGAGTGGGAGGGTGAACACAGACAGGAAGCAAAGCTGGAACAAGATACAAATGAAAACAAACCTTCAACGTAAAACAGGATATAAATAAAGTGGACTTGAAGACTGAAACAAAACAATAAAATGAAAAAAGGGGCCACTGCCTCCCTCTGTGGCGTACTCTGAGACAGAAGGAGGCACAAACACTGGAGGCCATTACTACTGTTGGTATTAGACATGATGCAAAATACCACCAAAATGCAGAAAAACTAAACTCATCACCAGAATAAACACGATAAACAAAACATTGGCAGTGTCGTATTAGAAGGAATCAAACTCACTGTAGATTAATGAAAACAGGAATCCATAAATTCAAGCACAAGAAGAGAAAACCTTTACAGAAACTCGAATTCAAATACTGTATAAAAACTAAGAATTCAAACGAGAAAACGAGGATCAAAACCGGGGACCACGACACACAACTAAACCCTTGGATTTAGTGTTACGGTTATAATTGGGCTGAGAAGGGAAGCGGGGAAGGAAATGCATCAATTCAAAGTCAAAGCCACAAACAGAGCAGTGCAAAAATCATATAGAAGCTTTATGGAAAATGTTATTATGTATTGGCCATAGGCATGTTTAACTTTAACTTAATCAGAGGACTCTGGTGTGATTCATCTAGTTTAGAGGCTAAAAAAATAAGGTTATAAATTTAAAACGTGACTCATTAATGTTTAGTCCAAAAGATTCCGTCTGAAAATGAAATTTTTATAACCCCGTTTCACTTTTTCCTCTCCCGGTTTTCACCTCGTTTAGAAATTATAAATAAACAGCAGCTGTATAGCGCAGCATTACAACTTAATGAATTAGCTTATATAAATCAATTCATAGGAATATATATCACAGTAATACTGGGGAGCCAAGTGCATGACTCACTAACGCAACACAGTCACATTCATTTCTTACATTTTGCTAAGGTCTGAGCTTGAGCCAGCAGTCATAATAGGAACACTTTTGCATTATACAAATGTCATTACCATACATTCCAAATAGACTCCCACACAGTTTGCATAGTTTTGTAAAACTGGCCTCTTTAAAGAGACTGTTGCAGTCTGATTTTACAGCGAGTGCAGCCTGTGCTGGAGTTTGCAGTAAAGGAATCGCTTCCTTTTTAAAGTAGCCATGCTCTGCACTCATACACACATGCTTTCTCAATAATTCAACATGCTCCCAAGAGATGTTGACAGAGGAATGATCTACAGTGTGGCCTGTTTTGGGAATAGCACTTAGACCTCATCCGAGATATTGTTTGTTTGGTGCATAGTCAATACGGTGGCAGCTCTATCTCTGTGATTGATAAGGTTCTCAGTAGAGGACCCAACTTTCCATTAGAATGCCTCCCACTGATTTATGCCATCAAGCAAGGAACTCATTTTCTTCTAATCCTTTGTGGGGTTTTTAACCCTGTTTACAGGGAGAAGACTCTCCTTTCAACCAGAAGCTCCTTTCAGTATTTTTTTCTTGTTATTTCTCTTTTTTTAACGTGCTTTAATTTAACGTTTTAAGAGCCAGTAGCTGCCATGCTCTTGGGAGGCAAAGTAAGTGTTGAATATACTTCTTCATTTCATTTATTTACTCATTTGTGCCAAACGCGCCTCACTGTCCGAGGTAGTCTTGTGTGGTTGTGGGTTGACAC
This sequence comes from Apistogramma diplotaenia, assembly GCA_015052665.1. Lineage (NCBI taxonomy): Eukaryota > Metazoa > Chordata > Actinopteri > Cichliformes > Cichlidae > Apistogramma > Apistogramma diplotaenia. The sequence continues at coordinate 4,287 of VOQJ01011869.1, read as the reverse complement.
GCATATTTTGCTTGGCAGAGAGCCTCAAGGGACACCATCGAGCAGCTGTTACTGGAGTGGTGGGTACTCCCAGCAAGGCAGACGGAGCTACCAGTGCTACAGTTAGTGTGCATGTCTGAGTGTGTGTCTGTTCAGCAACTTAACAGCCAAGAGGCCATATGGACACTCTTAGAAATATTTATTTATTCCAGGAATAGATGGGCTTTTGCTGTCATTAGCAAATCCTGTAACAAGTTCGGCTAATTGCATTGTCTCGCTATGCCACTGTCGTTGTGTCATCGCTGCACTGAAATGTAACAACTTGCAAGACATTTATGGAACAATGATAGCTGTTTATAGTGTAAACAGCTTTTTAAAATAATATTTAGCAATCACTTGTGCAAATGTAATCGCTCATTCACTGGAAAATTTCAAACTCTGCCCCCCAAGCTCTTGTAGTAGCTACTGCTTTCTGTCTTCCACCAAACCCTTATTTACCAAGAGACAAATTACAGCACCCAGTGCATATTGCTCGTATATCACATTTTGCATGGATGCGACAGTGTGGTGGACCACGGGGAGCTAGGAATTGTAAATGCATTTCAGTATATTGATGCATGTTGCTTTGTGACACTCTGAATTCACTGTGCATATTTGTAGTTGTAAATAATGTGCCGTGTTGCAAACAGCAAAATTCCAACAACAAGCATTGTTTCCGTGACGCAGTAGACGAGAGGAAACTGGGCTAATTTAATTCTCCAGTCCAGTGGTGAATAAGGCAGCAAATGTGACATGCATGTTTTTAACATACCAAAAGGGTCAGTAGTTACAGACTAATTATTCCAGCTCTTGCTGATATATGTATATATATTTTAAAGCCTTATAAGACTTTAATTCGGTCTTTGTGGATTTTTCTTTAGGACAATACCCAAAACCGTCAGTAGGTGGCAGCTGGGCATCAGGCGGCTGACTGAAACGCTGTTTTGCTCTCCCGCCATTCTGCTACAAGAGAGGGGCGCGGCAACAGCCAAACGTCAATACCCCAGTTTATATTTCCATTTATTTGTTGCTTGAAAAAGAACTCATCTCCTAGTCACTCATGCTGCAGTTATCACATATAATCTCTGATAAATTTGTGGGTTCAGATCTAGTCTGGGGTGTTTTTGTGTGAAGTTTGCATGCTCTCCCCAGGTCTGCATGGGCTTTATCTGGGTACTCCACCTGCCTCCCACAGTCCAAAGACATGCATTAGATTAGTAATACTAAATTGACTGCAGGTGTGAACGTGAGCGGGGATAGTTGTCTGTCTCTGTGTGTTAGACCTGCAATAGATTGGTAGATTAGTATATTGGCAACATGTCTACTGTATCCTCTGTCTCATCCTATGACAGCTGGGATAGGCTCCAGGCCCGCTCACAACTCAGGCAGCCTTTGTTTGTCCTTCAAGTTCAGGTACTCTACCAGAGGCCTGGGAGGTTGAGGGTCTTGCCCAGTATCTTACAGTAGCTGTTCCTAAGACTGCACTCTTCTGGACAGAGAGCTCAGATCTCATTCCTGGGGTCTGCTGGAGCCATTCGTCCAGTTTGGAGGGGGTCACTGTTCTGATTGTTCTGATTACCACAGGGACCACTGTTACCTTCACCTTCCACGCTTCTCTCAGCCCTTAGTATTTCTATTGCTACACTTATCACTACGGCCTTCCTTCTCTGCTTGTCCACCACTACTATGACCGGTTGGTTAGCCATCACCAGTTTGTCCATCTGTGTCTCAAAGTCCCACTGGACCTTAGGTCATTCTCAACCACCTTTTGGCGTATATCCCATTTTGACCTCAGGACTTCCACACCATACTGGGCACAGATGTTCCTGTCTCCTTTGCCAGCCACTTGGTTATTTTGTTCCATGTATATCCTGCCTGCTAGCATCTTGCACCATGTGTCACAGTTCCGCTGTGGCGAGTGAGGCAGGGGGCCCCAGTGCAACACCCTCGAGGCTCGAATAATGGTTAAACTTTTATTAAATAACTCAAAATACAAAACTTGGCGTGTCCCAGTTACACAAGGGACACTTGAGATACACCTCACAGCAGTAGCCACACTCGGGGTTAGGGAGACGAGGATGTGACAATGAACAGAAGAAAACTGAGGGTTTAAATACACACAAGGAAATCAGCAGGGAGTAACAGCTTAATAACAACAGAGGAAGCAAAACTAACCACAAAACACAGGAAACACAAAACTGTCAAAATAAAACCAGAAGTGACCAATCCCAAAACATACACAAACTTAACACATGGCAACCTGACACAGAGAGGGAATCTAAAAAACAGAGTGGCATACAGTAGATGGGGAAGCAGAGATTTAACGGAGGAGGAAAAACAGACACCAGCACACAAGAACACGAGGAGACAGAAACAAAGGAGCACAGACACAGGAAGACAAGAACACAGGGGACCCAGAATAACCCACAAACAATATGACCAAACAATACAAAACTGATAAAATAAACAGTAAACAAAACTAAGAATCCCAGTCAAAAGAAAACACAACAGAGCTTATACCAAAAGAAACAACTTTGGTTTCTGCTTCCTGAGGTATTCAATTGCATATGATCAACTGCGGCCGTCTTCCTGAGGTGCTCATGTGTCAGTGGTTCTGACATTCACTTGCCAGCCTCAGGATGCTGGATTTGGGGTGAAACCCTCCATGCATGGTAAGGCGCTTTCTTGTCTTGATGTCAGTAGCTTATATTTCCTCCTTTGGCCAGCTTATTATCCAGCAATGCATTTGATCTTCAGTAGCTTCAGATCTTCAGTGTCTGCAATGTGGCCTTCTGGTAGCGCAATCCTCTGGGTGTATCTCACCCATTAGCAGTTGGTTCATTTGTGCTGCCAGGTGCTCCCTGAGTGCAGATAATTTATTTATCTAGTACATGGGGACCATATCAGGGCCCGGTGCTGTGTAACTCCTCATATTTGAGACTTCTTCTTGAAAATCTGCCACTTTGATATCTAATGGATGCTGTTCAAGGAGGTAGCTATGGTCTGCTCTTATATCCAGTAGCCAGATCTACTTACTGTAGATCCACTCACCAGACACAGAGTTCACCCTACATGGTTCAGTGAGGAGCATATGGTTTATTCTCCTGGCTTCTACTTCTCTGGTATACCTGTTCAATCGGTTAGCCAAGGCTGTGAGTCTTCGCTTGGCAGTTTCTAAGGCCTCAGGTATGCACAGCTTGTTGTCGTTCTTAGGCACACCTGTCCTGATCACACCTTTGCAACTATGAGAGCTAGCTAATTTTAATTCGTGCTACAGTACCTTGGCTTAACCTGTAGTCTTCTTTACTATGGTCAGTACTGCTCTGTGTGGCTGTCATGCATCGAATACTGAAGAATCTCAAGGATCACTGCTGCTGTGATGTAGATCAGCTGGTTGGTTTCAGTGATGGCCGCAGTAGGATTGTCCATAGTGCTGTGCTCACATCTTCTAGTAGACTTTCAGAGGGTACCTCATATTACCTTGGTGATCAGCCACAGAGGGCCCAGGTTTCCGGCTTAGCCATTAGCATTTCTGTCAGGTCACCTCATACTCAACCAGACTTGGTACCCAATTTTGGAGATGATGATATCTTTATCTATCAATCTATCCACACACCTACCTCACTACTGCCTGGGTAACACTTCTGACACAGAAGACAATGTATCTAGCACAGTATTTCAAATAAAAAAATTTTTGAGTCAGAATCGTGTGAGTATCTTGAGCAAACTTCAGCAATCCAGTTGATGCCGAGAAATTTCACTGTGGACCAGTGTGGATGCATGAGAGACCAAGTGACTAATAACATTAATTAAAAACCATACCACTCCAACAGCAGGCGGGCAGAATTATACATTAATCCTTTTTTTTAACCTTGAATGGGCAAAAGAGTTTCTTGTTTTAGCTTTAGATTGGTTGCCTATAAGCTTTTTTCCATTATGTAACTCCATCATCCTCACGGTACAAAATCCCCAGGACAAAATGAAGGTCCTGGGCCAGTGGCCCAGTGTTTCTGTGTTTTGTGCCTTTGTTTCAGCTTATGTTTCTCAGTGTGCTTTGGGTTTTGATTCCTGACTCCATGTGTTCCTGTCTTCCCTGCGTCTTTGTTCTTCTAGAGGGGGGTCGGCAACTCACAGCACCCAAAGAGCCAGTTGGACCCGATTTCCACAAAGAAGAAAACACCGAGAGCCGCAAATGCATCAACCCCCCCCCCCCCCAAAAAAAATACACAACAAAAAAGATCTTCCACCGTGGCCACAATTAGACACCCA
>VOQJ01011868.1:0-13157 GCA_015052665.1 Apistogramma diplotaenia | reverse complement strand
TACCACCATATTTCATTCTCTCCCCCCACAACACACACACACACACACACACACACACACACACACACACACACAACTTGCTCGCATGCACACACTCTTGAGATTCATCCCTGTGGGTGGACAGAGCCACTTCCTGATCCACAATACCTTGCATAATGCCTCTCTGCACTGCGTAGGGTATGGGCTGTGCACCATTAGCCACAGACTTGCAGCAACAACGGGGCTTCTTCAGAACAAAACTAGAGTTTGCCCTCCCAATTGCTCAAAGTCAGATTTATGTGTTCAGCCGCCCAGAGACCGAACAGCTAGAACCAGCAGGTGAGGACCTCGACAGCTAAAAAGATCTGCATCGAGGTCTGAAAAATTCTCCGGCCAGACGTGCAGGCCAGAGTGAGGGATATATTTCTCTCGAGGTCAGAGCTCGAGATGTTTGGCACAAACTCGCATTCTGTTGCCAACAGGGACCTGACCTGCAAGACTCAAGACTATGCGGATTTTTCTTTGGCCTTTAGCATGTGTTCAAACCCCTCAGTAAAATCATATAGACGACTCCTATGAATAGAAGCGAAAACATATATTTGCTAAAGTACATCCCCAATTCTAGAAAAAAGTTGGGATGCTGTTTAAGATGTAAATGGAAACAGAATGCAATGATTTGCAAATCTCATGAAGCCATATTTTATTCACAACAGAACGTGGAAAACATATCAAGTGTTGACTTTGTCTTTAGTGTTGATGCTGAAGATGTTTTGGATGCAGTGGGTACAATGCAGATGAGTGGAGGCTGTTTGTTGACAGCTCAAAAGCCAGCCTGCTGCATAATGGCGATTACTTTACATCCGTGCCAATGGGTCGTTCTGTCTTGTGAAACTATGAAAGTACACTAATTATGCTGAAGCTAAAATACAGTGAGCACAAATGGCCCGAATATGGGAAAAAAATTGATTCACATTTTGTGACAAAACTTTAAGTGATTTAATTTAATTTAATTATTTTAACTCAGCATTGCTGAATAAGGTAATATCAACTCTTTCCTCTGCTCCACTCTATGCTCATTGTGTAACAACTTGTGATTGACAAGTCATTAGCCAATGAACATGCAGTTTCACTCTCAGCTCCATCACTCATAACTCAAGCCTTCACTAACCAGTTATTACAGTGGCTAAATCCATATTTTATATTGTCTAGAGTTTTACCTAATTAAGGTGAGCTAAACTGGTTTCACATCTCCTCTACTCTGACATACCGCAGTGCTATTTTTCTTTGTGCCGTTGGTGCCTTTTGGAGTTAATCTGACCATTAATATGGCTGTGTGGAACAGACTATCCTAGAGGTTTGTCATTCAGTTTATTAAGGTTACTTAGCACTTATCTAAGTATACTACATCTATATTTATTACATAATAATTTTACTCTGTAACTCAAAATTTATTCAAACAAGTGACCACTTGAGTGATTCTTTGTCTCTCAAGTATAAGCAGATTTGTGCGAGTGTTTCTTTTTCTCCCACCACCTAATACACTTTACTTCACTACTTGGTGTGGCTCTGTGCGGTGGAAGTAAACTTTAAAAAGCAAGACTATGCATTTAGTGGAATTACAAAGCAAAAAACCTGGAAGGAACTAAATCTAATATGTACCCGCTATTGCACTTTCTAAAAGTTCTGCCAGAGAAAGCAAAACTTTTCCTGCACAAGTGTAAAAGAAGATTAAACATCAAGGTCAGTATGCTTCCAGGTCAGAGAATGCAAAGCCTTTTCCGGGAGAAGCGATCGAGCCACTGAGAATACAAAAGGAGGATGTTTTTTTTGTTTTTATCTCTATTTCTATCCCACTGCAAAATCACAATAAATAATAAATTGCATTCAAGCCCATACTAATGCACATTTGGCTCTTTTTATGACAAGCTTTTTTTCTTCATGAGGTGTTGATGTCATGATCAGTCAGGTAATTTAAAGGAATCATGAACAATTATGAAAATAGGGCTGTCTACAGTGTGTGCATACTAAAACGGTGATTATAACCAGCTCATGATTTAGGGTGATTACCCTAAATGAGCCTTCAGGTGTGAAGGTGAATGTAGACAAAGACAATGAAAAAAATATATATATATATATTTAAACCTTGAGACAATGAGCCTGAGGTGTGCACTGTGCTGCCTAATATTAAGTTCTGCTTATATATTATATATTTGATGTACTAAGGCAAACAGTCTCTATCTTCTGGAGAACTCTCAGCCGACAGGCATCATAAAAAAGATTCACAATAATGGCCTTCCATCAAGATAGCAGTGAATTTCTTGTTGTCATATCCACAACTATCCATTAAACACCTGCGCACAACAGTATTCTTAACCCTTGCGTGCTTATACGGGCAACAGTGCCCTCCCGTAAACATTTAGCACAACAATTCTGCTCTGTCACCGGTGATGGATGCGCAAGTTAAAACTGCAATATTGGCATCTAAACAATAGGCAAGGCACTATAGTTAAGTATTTCTCCAGAGAAATCTAAAATGATGTTCTCTCAAGGACATTGCCGACTGAGCATTATAAAAAGGAGAGGGAAAAAATGGACAGGGGAGGAGGAAATTGCAGAGCGCCCTGTTTTGCTCCCCAGCTGTTTACACAGTGCTGCAGAGGCTGTAAATTCTAAAGAGCTGAAGCATATTGGGCATCATCTCCGGCACCCATCATTCCAGAAATTGCCTCTCTTTACCCCTCTCCCTGGAGAAGGACACAGTTCATTGCCATGCCCGCGGATCCCTTTGCACTGTCACTTTCGTAGTGACACTCAAGGGCCCCATAAACAACCAGTCTCTGCGATATCTCAAGGGTAGGTGGCTGGATTGGACGCCTGCCTCCTCAAAGATATAAAGGGTAATAATATTTCCCTTACCTCGACTTCGTTCGCTCCTCACGGCGGTGGATGTTGGACTTTAAAGGACAGCATGAAAGCGTGCTGCTGCTCAAACTCTCATTTCAGAATCACTGAATTTATATATGAGAGACCATTTTACTCTGCTTATATACAGTATATCTAGCACTTGAATGCTGTCTGAGTGCAATAGCAGTAACATTTTCAATATTACACCTAATTATGTACTATAAAATTGTACTGTATAAAAAATTTGAATAAACTGCATGGATATAAAGTATTTTTTTTACTCAGCCGCTAAGTAGAAATAGCCACAAACATTATCAAACATTACATCATGCTTTTCTTCTACTTACTTTAATTTGCCTACTAGAAGCTACTTGATTTCTACTTTCTACATCCACCAAGCAAGAGAAGCATTCAGCTAGCTAGCTAGCATTGCAGCTCTACTGAGGAGGGACACCATTAATGTTTACTTCCTGCCGCGCTGTCATGAGAATGAGACTCTAGGCCATGCAGTCAGGGCAAGCATGGCTTCCTGTTCTTGACCAAAGCATAAATTAGCATTACTACAAAGTGAAAGCGTGCACTCACCTTACGTCTCCGAACAGTTCTGTCCTGTAAAAGATTTCCTACTGCCAATTTACATTCAGTTTGTAGTTTACTGTCCTCTTGTGGCTACAGTTAGCTATTGGAAACAATGTGGTAGCTAATGGGTAAACTTCTGAGCCAGATGAAGCTAATATGGAAGTGCCAAAAACTGCAGGTCCACTAGATCCCGTTTGAAACTGGCTACAAAAGGGAATCAATCTACGCTGACTTTCATATTGAACTGTCCAACTTTACAGTATTAAAAAGCTCGTTTACAGCCTACATGGTTCAAAATGCAGAGTTGACCTCTATGAATAAATTAGCACTGCCTCTGGCTCCAAAAAGCCAACAATACTGCAGCCAAAACAGTCAAAATGAGAAATCCAAAACTAATGGGTGACATTATAGCAGCTAAATCCATCATTGATGATGTCTGTGGTGACTACCAGCCATTGCATTAATAATTTCTGTTCTGTTTGTGGGTATATTCATGTCTCATTGAAAAAAAAGCAAACATTGGAGTACATTTTAGCATTTTGCACATGCACATTTCTGATGATCCCATGATCCTTGACAGGAGACCGATGGGAGACCAGCTACAGTCAATTGTCCAGGTCAAGCTTCCCCTGGCTAACATTGACCAGTTTTGTCTTTTTTAAAAACATGCACAAATACATGTGGTGATGTAGCAGTAGCAAGTAAACAAGCAAATCACACTATGATTTATCATCTCAACAAATAAGTTGTCTCTTGTTAATTACGTTGGTCAAGCTGTAATGAATCTGAATGAAGGTAGTGCGAAGGAACTTTTAATAATAACTCCTTTAGCAATTTTTAGGGAAGCCATTCAGAGAGGATTCAAATGATAGAAAGGGAGAAATCAACCTCCTACCATGGTGGGGTTGATGAAACAGACAAATTCAACATGTGCAGGCTCCATCATACACTTTCAGAATAAATTTAAATCATTTTTTGCTAATTAAACCAACTTAAACTTTTTTAGATAACATTAGCAGTGTCACGCTACTCAAACCTTTTTCATTCTATTCATTTTTTATTATATTATAATATATTATATTATCACATTACTTAGCCAAGAGTGTAATTTTTTAGCTCATTTGTAGTTATAAGACACCAGATCTCTCCAAAACTAGGCACTTCACACAAAAGAGTTACTATTTTGAGGAGTACTGTCCCTCACTGAACTGTCAAATTTATCAGCCTCTTCAGCAGTGATCATAGACAGTTTTTAGGAGGTGTCATTCCTGAGCATTTATCAAACCCTCATTAATGAACTTAAACTGCATTCTTCTAACTATACCGTTAATTAAGGCCTTTTGTATTATGTAATGTTTGAGAGCATGCAGAGTACTTTCTATCAAACGTAATTATCCTTTTCCTGTAACTCTGTTAAAACTGCATTGATATCATAGTATTACAAATACGTTTATCTTAAACACACTCAAAGTTTAATTTATTGAGATAAATGTAAAAGTATTCCCAGTGAGCAACAATTAATTGTTGCACTTAGTGCCGTCAATCTGCTTTTTTTTAAGCTAACTGTGACGAATAGACAAAACGGCAGAGGTGTGCTGACCACTCTGGAGGAAGGGTGAACATTATTCATGCAAAGAATGCTTTAGCCTTCTGTAATCAATAATTAGTGGGCACAAGTGAATGGATAACAGCTGAACAGGTAAAGCAGTATTAAGTTACAGCATTTGCTTGGTCCTGTTGATGAAGAATACTGAGACACACTCGCGGCTTCTGAATCTTTCGTCTGAAGACACTGTGCAGTTTCATGGAATAGTCCCCACCACCACCACCACCTCCACCTCCACCACCTCCTGGAGTGTTTGACTATGTCACTCCTTTCTTTTTTCTGTGTGTGTCCTCGTCTTTGAGCTTGTCACCCTATTGTTGATGCTACACACATCACTGTACCCTTGTCTTCCTGTGTTGACCCGTCTTTCTATCGGTCTCTCCCCCTCGTTGTTCCCTCCTTCTCTCCTCAGTCTGTGTGTATGGGTGCTTGTGCATTTCATAGGTGGGGACAATGCTTTTTCTGCCTGCACACCTGGAAGTAGTTGGGTAATCACTCACCTGTGTGCAATGTGATGATTACTCATCCACTACTTAAGGCTGAAGAGTTTCCACAGTCAGTGCCAGATTGTTGCTCCTGCTGTGGTAGTAAAGTTTGGCTCCTCATGCTCTGTGATTGTTTCTGTGGGCGACTCCACTTTTCCTGCAGACTTACCTGATTTCCTCTGTGCGGATGCCTCCTACCGTGGCAAACCTGTGAAGAGAGACCTATGCAGCGAAAAGAAACCTGTGGCGAAAAATCTGGAGCAAAAGCAACCTGTGGAGAGAAAGAAACCCAAGAAGGAAAGTTGTTTAGAAACTAACTTTGTTTATTAACCTTCCTGCCCCGTTTCGTTCTGCCCTGAAAGGAAACACTCAACCAACTTACAAATTACAGTTTAGCCTTTGACTGTTTAAAACAAATTTGAACTTTTAAACCAGTTGAACTTTTATTTCTGGTGTTCTGTATTTAAGTCCAGATCTGGTTCAGTTCTTGACAGAACAAGGTTTTACCTTTTGGGTCGATAGAATCCAAAATTATAAGGAGTTCAGTCATGAAATTTGGCATATGTGTTCGTTACTCTTTATTCGTATTGCTGGATGTTTAGTACCCTTTGGACACTTTCGCTGTATGTATCTGAAGTGAAGCATAGCCAACGTGGAGGATTTCAGGCTGCTAATGCTATACCAACATATGCTAATGATATGCAGCCTCTTTCTTGTGCCTGACTGGCTTAGCCTAATCATGTCTGCTGTGTGACTGGCTATATATACTTGCCATTAGACTGAAATGTAGAAAGTGCGAGTCCCCGTATATAGCTACTAACTTCAGTTATTAAACAGCTAGCAGTAGCTAGCTGGTGAGAAGCTGTGGAATCCCAGATTTTTAGGTAAATAACTAGTCTGTAGTAACATCAGTTCTAGGCTACAGCCTTATTGATTAGTTTGTGATGCCAACTTCTGATTGACTGAGCATTATCTAACATGGTCATGAATTGTACAGATTATGACTCATTGAGGCATATTAAAGCCATACCCACTGCTCAGCAGTATTGCTCAAATGACATGCTTGACTTGTGATTATAGTGATATATGTAATGCATTAATATCAGTGTAGGTACATTATGTACTCAGATTCCTGTACGCACGAGTATAATATGTGAATACCTTGTAAGCTGCATTATATCTGGCTTATTGTGATAATTATATAAATAAACATTATGTAGAGCACACCCTTGTACAAGAGTGCAATGTGTACTTTCTCTAAATTGTTTACCACAGAAATCTCTGTTCTAGTTACCAAAAATTGTTAAAATGATAAAGATAATCACAGAATATCAGTCTCTTACTTGATTTGAGTATTTCTAATATTGAAAACATATTTTTGCTGGAATATGTATTACATCTTTACTATCCAGGGGTGACTAGCAGTATTTGGAATAAAGTTTAGGGTAGCACTTCTAAATTAGGATAAAACAGTTCTGCAGGGGTAATGAGGTGTCTGCTGAAGGGCTTTTTATTATGAAATGAGGCTGTAATATTATTTTGACTTTATTTTATATTTTTCAGTAATCGCCGGAGGATATCCCCATCATTGATGGGCCTTGTTTGATGTTGTTTTTCCTTTATGCGTTTCTAGTGTTGCCATGTTTTCCCATCTTTGCCTCCCACTGTCTTCTCTGCGCGTTTGTTCTTTCCCTGGTTTTTACAGGTAATTGCTTTCTCTTGTGTATTACTAGTGTGTCTGCATCCTGCTCATGGAGCCTCTCACCTCATGACAGCTGCTGAGAACATTGCAGCCACTCTTTACATACACAGATAATGTGAAAACTGGCTTGTATTACAAGATGTCTGTATCATAATACCTTTTGTCATTGTTGGAAACTTTGTAACCTTGTGAATCTAATATTAGCGAGTCGAGTTGCATTTCTAAGTCTTCCTTATTGGTTACCCTTCTACTGTATTTTAACATTTGGCAGATAAATATGAAGAAAGAACTAAATAAACGCATTAGATTTAAGCATGTTTGTGTTTTCCTGGCTGCCGTCCCAGTGTGAGCTCTCTGTAAATCAAAAAGCTCATCCTGTCAAGTCTCACTGCAAGTTTGTCAGTCTAACACGCATTTAGTGCATCTTTTGAAGGAAAATAAGTCACCCGGAGGTCAATTAGTATATCTTTTGATTGTTAATTATTCACAAGGTCACGTAGAAAATCTGCGTCGGCTTTCCAGTGGCTAATTATCCCAGCTCCATCTTTTATTGAATCTGACACTCTGAAGGGCTTTCTGTTGACCCATCCCTCATTTTTAATAGTATTGATTTTTCGCCGATCATATCAGGGCTTGCATTTTCAAAAACAAGCCGCCAGCTATTTTTTTTCTTCTTTTTAATTCTCTCCCGCTCCCATCCACCCCACAGCCTTTTCACTTTTATTCCTGTCCAAAGTGTTTCAGAGCTGGCAGAATTGTAACTGTAAACACACGTCTTCTGCTCAGCAATTATCAAAGGGGGGGCAGGAGAGGAATTGATCTGCTGGCTCACAGTACAGTAAACAAAGCCTCCCTGTCCCATGTGTGCCGAGCAATTATTAAGTGCAATAAGGAGCGGGCTTTGCATGAGCTGTAAAAAGGCCCACAAAAAAAAAAAAACTTGAGCCATAAAGGTGTTTGTTAGGAAACACAATTAGTTTTAATGCTGCACTGCAGTTTCATTGAATAAGCAATTGTTTCTTTGTTTTTGATCTTTCACTCTGCATCCTTGATATTATTGTTGAACAAGTGGATCAGCTGTGTCTTTGTCAGGGGTTACAGCTTTTCTAGATGAACAGCAAATAACTCTCCAGAGAAAATACTTTCTTTTTTTCTCTCCGCTGTTTCTTTTGACACTTTCCATACCGCTATTAAATTCATTGGGTGGTTTCCGTCACCTCTCTCTCTATCACACGTCCGCTTTCTGTGTGATTGTATTGTCTTTTGCCCCTTCTGTAGAATTCATTCATGCGACATTAGATTTAAACTCTGATATGCAATGTCCCTGGGCGCTCAGCAGAGATGGATATATGAATAGCATTTAGGAAAATAGATTGATCTTTGATGCTTGTCCTTCAGGGGGAGATTATGTGACATTGGTTACTGTCAACAGTCTGTTCTATTTCTATTTTAGCTGAACGCCATGGGTGAAAATGCACTCACGAGGTCCGCTAGAATCGAAACGAAATGGGCTATTACCCTTCAATATATTTCTGAGGCGATGGAAATGAAAAGAGGTCTCTCATTTGTGCTGTAGTGATCTGGTTATGGCTCTGATGCACATAGAGCAAACCTGTGAGTGTCCCATTTATCAGGTGTTAAGTATGTTTGAAATAAAAGGAAATAACAAGTTGTAGTCATACAGATAATGTTCAGGCAAACTTGCTGGTACTGTTTTTACAATTAGCTCAATTCTGCACGTCGCGTAGGATCTCGACACATGGCTGCATAATAAAATCAGATTTTTGCATAAGCCCTCTGCGATTCCCCCTCTTCCTCTCTGCTCTCCAATTGCACATGAGTAATAGAGACCATCTGCCTAAAAGATCACAGTCAGCAGAAAGGCACTGCAAGGGCCGCAAAGATTTCAATTATCAATATACCATTTAATACATCGCCGCCAGGCCAAACAGCCTGGCATCTCGACAGCACGAGATGGAGAATGTTATTTCTCAAACACATCAGCAGATAGCTGCAATTTGGCATTGTGGTGCAGCAAGGTTCAAACCAGCTTCCATCCATCAAACTGTACTTGGAACACGTAGAAGCAGAAAACCTTTACTTATCCGTGGGCAATCGTTTTAGGGCATACACAAAATGATTATAAAAGCGCGGCGCCCATCTGAGAGCTGTGTTTAATTCTTGGGATCAAGAGATTGGCAATACTATTGTGGATTTGTCGGCAGCCGCATGAAAGCCATCAGTGTGCTAATATGATTGTTCTTGCTTTACATTCTGAAGAGACAAGAGGCACAAATCCACACTTTTCAGACACATGGGGCGTGTAACATTGCTGGCTTCACGTTAAAGTAACGACAATCTGTGATATGACATTTATATAATACATATTTTTTATTTAATATTTGATATGTATCTTTTGTAATCGGGGCATCGCTGTAAAAGTGAGCTTTATCTCAGTTGTCTTTCCTTGTTGTACTGTTGAGAGTAACTGGTTGCTTTTGCCTGGGGATGACTACGTTTCTGGGCCTGGGTTTGAACTTCCAAGCCTGTGTACAGAAATGCTTTATTTAGGCTTAAAGGATGGATTTCCAGTACTCTGGAATACTCCTTTTTTGACCGTTTCTCAAGTGCCATTATGAGGTTCACAGTTTTTCTTTTTAATTGAAATATCTCAACAGTTGGATGGCTTGCCATTGAATTCATATTATTTCCACTGTCATTCAGATATTAGTGGCTCTTATATGACTTCTAATGACTTTCGTACAGCTCTGAATTTTTGCTCATCCTGTTCTCTTGGACAGATTCTCATTAACTTTGCTATGGAAATATTCCCCTCTGAATAAATCCTTCCTATAGCATAAATGTAAGGTTTTTTTTATTGTATTACTTTTACTTTATACTTTGCTTTATAGCCAGATGCCTTAAAGCTAATGACCAGCAGTTTAGGTTGTGCTTTGTGTTTACTACCTCCCTCTAGAGTGACCAGGTGTCCCAGTTTATGCGAGACTGCACAGTATTTTTATTCCTTGACCCCCACCCCACCCTATTGGGACACATGTGCTCCACATTTTGATTGGCTCTAGTTTGTAAAAGTAAGCACGTGTCACTGGAAACATGGCTCGTGGATATATCCATAGATAAACTGGTAAAACAGTGGTTGGTGGCCGCAGCATTATTTTGGCATTACTGCAACCATGTGCAGTGAACAGTTTTTGTTGCCTTTGCTTCTAAGTTGGGACCGAGGTCTGCGTGAGTGCCTGCAGACAGTCTGAGCCAGGCTGCAGTTGTATAGAGACAGGTTGCTTCCCACTGTGAGATATGTGCAGTCACCTTGCAATCAAAGGTAGGCACCCAGAGGTTGAAGATGTTGCACGCTAAACCTGCAATTGGTCACCAAATGGAAAAAAAAAATGTAATCACTGAGCCACCACTGGCTTATTTTTACTCTAGTGTGACTGAGCCATTAGTAACATAGGGTAAAGTTAGACATTTCACATCATCGTCTTCACAAATGCATATAAAGTTGAAATAAGAAACAATCTGAGGAATTGTATTGATGTTCTTGAGGATCTATCTCTAACTAATCCAAATCCAGGAACTTAATTCATGCATAGGGTGGAGGGAATTTCTATCCTGTCTCACACTGGGAGTGCAAATGTTGCAAGCCACTATGCAAAACTGCGATGGCAACCATGGTAAGCATTACTTGTTGATCATTAGCAGTTGCCACTACAGTATAAACACGTGAAGCACTTTTGTGCTTCATACACAGACTAACTACATTATCTGTAGACAGTTGTCTTCTTTAAACAGGAGAGCGGCACCGATGGATGACGCATTCTGCCGACATGTCACTGCTTGTGTCTCTTTATTTCCCCTGTTTGCCTCTTTTGTTGTCTGGAGAAATTAACTAGAAATAAGCACAAGTTATAATAAAAGTGCCCTTTATTGCCAATTACATGGTGCAAAACAGAAGAATACGGTGCAGCAACACAGCAGACACAAGTGTAGCCCATGAATTGTTCAGATGTTACATACTTAAGTTGTATAACAACTTTCACTTGGCATGTTGTACAGTCTGTTTGCAGCTGTAGAGCAGGAATGGTGACAAGTGAAGCATAAGGTAGTTACTATCAATAATGTATAATTCCTGAGGCTCAAAATTGCCATTCTGTGGTAGATGTGTGCAAAAAAACAAAAAAAAACAGAAAAAAGTGGGGGCTCAATGTTGGGAACGCTGCATCAGGAGAACTCTGAAAGCTTTTCATTTATAACACCTTCATTAGCTGAAAGCATGCTGCAAGGATGAGATGCTAAGGTATTTACTGGGCCTCTGGAGAAAGGCTGCACCAAAGGAGAGGCTACTGTGTGCTTGTCTGAGAGTGTGTACGTGTTGGCAGACAGATGGACAGGTGCCCGTATTCGTGTGTCTGTATCTGTCTGTCAACTGCCTGTTATGTGGTGTGTGGGGGTAGCTTTTCATGTGTGTGTGTGCTGGTGTGGGCTGTCACTTCATTCTACTTTTGGTTTCTTGCCTTGAATCTTAAGCTTTTACCATTTGGCACAGACAGTATTTAAATGACACGTTTCACTGGGAATTTTGCATCTGGCATGGCTGCACAGTCTACACCTGTTTAATTTAAAAACTATGCCTGGGAGTCATAGCATTTCTAAAAGCCAATGTGATGTGAGCCACACGCCAGCTACAAATGGAAAGTTTTGACCTGGTAATGACGCGAGCTAAAAAGCTGAGTGATCACAAAAGTTATTACAATTCACAATGATAATTTACCTTTTCTCATTTATTTTAGAGCAAAATTATAAACCTCTTGATAATGCGAGAGAACAAAGCGTGAGAATCACCACTGTCTTTAGACGTCATTGTCTGGGAAAGACAGTACCAGTCAAGAGTTTTGGACACACTCACCCATGGGGAAGAAGGGTAATTTACTCATCAGGTGTGTGACAGTAATGCTACTATCACAGGAGGGAAACTAGTGGTTAGCGAATGCGGCACAACCAAAGTTACTGCAACCATGTGGGATGACGTTGCAATCTCCTGACCCGATCTGCGACCATTCACAGTCACTCACCATCTACAGATGGCGATAAAACAGCAAGAAGATGGAGCCTAAATAGGCTAAATCTGTGACTAAATAGGGTCAAGATCTGTTTGTGATAATACAGAGATTAACTGTCGTAAATCTGCATATACACAAATTCCAAAGAATGTGGAAAAAAAATTCTAATTGCAAGAAGGTTGCCATCCTATTTTTCAAGTGTGACAAAGCCATTTAGGAAAAATCAGCACTTCACTAATAGAAATTCATCCTCTGGGGGCCATAAATATCTATGAAGAACTGGATAAGCAGAAAAAAAAATGGATGGATGGATGGTTATAAACATTTTGAGTTGATCACATGTCAGTCAGCTCTGGTTTTGATGTACGCTGACCTGGGGATGCACTTTTTTGCCAGCTTTGCCCTCAAGGCTGATCATACTGTACGTCCAGCCTGTTCAGACAATTTAACCAAGTTACGCCAATATTGAGTCACTTATCCCTTGATCCAATATTCATGATACCTGGTGCACCAGAGGTTCTTAAATTAACTTGCTCATAAAAATAGAATGAGATGCGATTACCATTTTATAACCTCTTTTGGCATTGATCTTTCACTGTAGAGGACAAGGAAAGCTCACATGCATTTATAATGAGGTGTTCTGATGTGACTGTTGGAACAATGAGGGATTATGCTCGCTAAACACTTTGAGATGAACAGTGCATATAAGCAGTTCACTAAAGGTTATTAGAAACAGATATACTGTTTCAAGTTGTATTTTTCTGCCTTCTTAATGTACCTGTACCAATGAAGAAACAGTTCTTTATGGCCTAAATATATAT
>VOQJ01011866.1:12354-24021 GCA_015052665.1 Apistogramma diplotaenia | reverse complement strand
AAAAAAACGATGTTTTTTTTTTTAAAAAATTGGTTTTGTTGTTGGAAGATCCCGTTTTTTTTTTGGGGGGGGGGGGGGGTGTTGCTGAGTTTATCCATGAAAAAAAAAGACTTATGTATCCACTCTGCCCATTCGTTAGAAAATGGAGCAAAAGCCTTTACTTCACTCTCATTCATTTCAGCCAATAATTAAATGGGGAAGAGTAAGGAGGTTAAAAAAGAGACTGACTACATCAACATTTATAAACGGTAATGAAGTTCCTTCATCGAAAAGCTTTGGCAGCTAAATGGATGGTGAGCTTAAGAGTTTGCATGGCTTGCAGGCTTACTCTCAGATGCCAAAGGAGAATCAAGGTCTTGTGAATTAGTCATGAAGGAAGAGAATGGAGGGTTTCGGGTCCAAAAAAGACCCCTGAGGCTAATTATATCCCTTGCAGCACGTTGGCACCTCTCCAGACCTTTGCTCTAATCTTTCTACCTTTGGTTGGGGACCAGTAGAATGAAAGGAGGGGTGATTGCTGTTGTTTGATTAAGGTTTTTGGCTGAAAAACTTACCTGAGGTGTTCGGGTGTTTATTTTAAATTAAGTGGACTGTGGTAATCCTTTGCACAAAGGGAAATATGCTTTTAATGAATTGTGGGGCCATTTATTGACTTAGTCATTGCTGTCATTTTAGTCTTTGTTTTAAGTACTTGTTTTTCTGACTAACTGCATTTACTCACCACTTTTTTAAAATTAATTAATGAATCCTTCCTAGTTAATTGCCAGCCTTGAATTCCTTTAATTAGTTAGTTCTCTTCATTTTAAATACTGTCTTAAAAGGATACACATTTAATTCGCAAACTCAAACAGAGAGCCTTTGTACACTCGTGTATGCGCTGTTCATTAAATTTTACCAAAGATAAAATCAAAAGATAAAAGTATCTGGCCAGCAGGACCAATATTGTCCATTCATCATCAACAGTTATTCTCAAGTATTTTGATATCTATCAGCTTTGATGGGATTATTTTCTGCCTTGAAGCATATGCATGAAGGCAGGAGCTGCTTTATGATATTAACCTTATCTGAAGCAAATGAAGAGGCGAAACAAAGCTTGCCTGTTGAGTAATAGAAAATATTCCGTAAAGTCATGTTTAATGGTTAGCTTTTTTGTTTTGTTTTGTTTCTTCAGTCTTGTAGGCAGCATATGTACCAAGCAATGTAAAAAAGTGATACCCAGATATTAATTGATACTGAAAAAAAAAGATACTCATTTGAAAAAGGATTGAAACCAGAAGTGCTGTCATCGCCTATTTCAGTTGACACACAACTTCACACAGCACTGCTGCAGACAGACAGGCACGCAGCCCCTCCTCTCGCTAACACCTGAACACATGAACAGCAGCGCAACAGACTCGGCGAAGCAGCTCAAAGACTGACACCCCGATCTTTATAAAGAAAGACTGGGGTGCTATGTTTCTCTTAATGCACCAGATTGAAGCAGAGAAACGTCTAACAGCAAGTAGACAAAAAAAAGTGGCACCCTACCTTAACAACTCTATTTGATCAGCAACAAAAAAATAATGCCAAGTCACCAGGCTCACAGGAAATAAACAACAGCTGTGGCTGAATACATTTATTATTATTCTAATCTTTATTTATGATATAATCTTTCCAGTTATGCCAATTATGCTTTAAGTGCTATCTGGGAGATTCAAAAAATAAAATTTTCTCTTTTATTCGCCTTAATATAGGCTGTTATTGCACATTTTAACATGGGCATTTTTTAGCTTTACATTTGACACATATATGGTTCATTCACTTTAATAAAAAATATGCATGTGAAGTTGTTAGCAGTTGAAATTCAAAGACTCGAAGAAGATCTTTGGAAATGAAAAGCATTCATAAAGACAATATTACGCTGGTCGTCTGACAAACATAATTGATAGCATGCCATTTGAATGAACCATTGTGTGCAAGATATTTGTTTTCCTTTTCCTGCATTGTTAATGTTTTGGGCCCATGCTTCAGCAACAATATTCATGTACACAAAAGCCCAAGGGTATCTTTTGTTATTGTTGTTTTCAACTGCCAAAGCTGAATCAGCCATTTCTGTGGATAAGTCTGAATTCATTATTTCTCAAGGATCACACTGCCATCATTTTAGTAATGGAAATGAACTTTGAGGGCAGGGCCAAAAAAAAAAGGAAAAGAAAAGAAAGCTACTCTGGAATTAGAAGTTTTAATGCTGAAAAAAAAAACCTACAGTAGTAGACACAGTCCATATAAACTGTATCACAACTGACGTGGGCAACTTAGTCTTAGGAAATGTGAAAAGTTTATACATAAAAAGTTTATTGTATGTTAGATGCACACAATCTTTTTTTTTTATTTACTTTTTTCTTCACTTTATCATTAAAGGTTACAGTTACAGTCCCTGAAGTCGTCTATATCAATATCTGTCTTACTGGGTAGCACTGCTGAAAAAAATATCTATGTGAGCCACATTTCAGACACGCTTATTAAATTTGTTGCAGATTTCCTTGTATATAGCCAATTTCTCTCATACAAACGGTAATTTAGGCCTAGCCAAGCACCTCAGCAGCATAATGAGAGATAAGGTGTCCTAAACGGCAGTCATTTCAGGAGAAAACTTGACTGTAACGTTCACATTACACTTCCTTTTCTGCAACATGAGATGGGACAATAACTACATCTATGATATCTGAGGCAGTGAGCAGGTGTGCGATTATGGTAGACAGGCTGTATGTAGGATGTTTTTTTTTTCCCTTCTCAGAATTTGAACAGAAGGAGGAGAGATGACATGAATTCATGCTCCACAAAACAACAGTACCAACTGTGTACAGGTACTGAGCTAATCTGAATCTACTTCACTGCACTGTGAATAGATTTTCTTCAGTTAACTATAATTGTTGTCAGCGAGCTAATGACTGACTTTATATATATAAATATACACAACTACAAGGGCTGATAGTTGCCAGAATTTTCAAATGAAAAGTTTCTACTTTTAACTGTGAGTTGGAACTTGAATTTTGGCCCACTCCTCAAATTCAAACATACATACATAATACACGCATAATTATAGAGCACAACTCAGCTGGGTGGTGAGAAGCAATGTCAGCACCCTCCCAATCTGTTGAGAGCAGCTTAGGGCTGCACATGGCTGCGCTGTGACGGAGCAAACAGTGCACATCTCTGACAGCTCTGGCATCTACCCACTCCTCATCTCATCTTCATCCCTCCCTTCCCTCCATTTTATTTGGCAGTGTTCACAGAGATCATGATACCGACTCTCATTGTGTTTCTACACTGCGCTTATTGAAATGTTTGCAAAAATTAAGCCACCTTTTAATTTTCTCGCTTCCCTTATCCCACTTCCAGTTGCCTTTTCTCCCTCTGCCTCTCACTTTCTCGCTACTACTCCTTACACTATTTTTTTTAAAAACAAATTATTATTCCGCATTTCCAGATGGTGCCAATGGATTTTTTGAAAATCAGTGCTATGCTGTTATTATCATTTTTTTGGTGTTGTTTCTTGAAGGTTTTTTGGTGGTGGGGTTGTGGTTGTAGTCTGCAATTTTTGTCTGTCTCTAGTATTTCCCTTGCTTGCCTTCCCGTATCATACATGTGCACATTCATGGCTGAAGATCTTCTGGCTTCCAAACAGCTGCACGACGACAGCACTTGAAGAGGGCCAGTGACTTGGGCCAGTGAGCCACACATGTCTCTTGTATCCACCTGCGTTGGGTATTCCTCCATTGTCCTCTCCTGTTTTTCCTGATCTATCTATCACAAACTCTGCAAGCTGTCGCAGCGGGGTGACAGGCGGCTGGTGCAAGTCTTCTTCTGGAATAGACAGGGAAGTCAGGAAGCACATTGATGTTCAGGACACGTCGACTGGAGCACAGCTACGCTTTGCCAGCCTTCCCCTCCCCTGCATCGTCCAGCCACCTTGCGAGGAGCTCTCTCATTCATTTGCCTCCAAATTGCTTTTCCTCCTTGCTCGCACTCCTGGAAAGCTGAGGTGCTCAAACGATTTCAGTGGCTGCTTTGGAGGACTTCCCCAGTGCTGGTTTGGCTTAAAGATTTTGCAGAATCACCATCAGCCAATGCTAATGCATATTATCACATTCCCCTCACATAAATTCAAGTTTTATGTTTTGTGTTGGAGACTTTTATGTCCAGTGTTTGGAGAATTCATATGTATCATGGGATAAAAGGCAGCTTTATGACCCCCTGGGTTTATTCAAGCCCCTGTTGGTGCTGGCAGACTTACTGCTTTTCACTGTTAATTACGCATCAATAACTGACTGATTGATTATACACTACCAGTAAATGATCTCACTGAATTCTCTATTTTTGACATCACTGTCTGTTTTCACTCAGTTTGATGGAAAGTCGAGTGTGTAGTCAGACATTTATGGCATTCCGAAGTACATAAATGAGTGCCAAGCTTCGTGAAACATCAGATGAAGTAAATGAATGTGAGTTTTGACAGAACAATTTGGATTTATCCCAGAAAAAAGCTAAATGGCTGCTTCAAACCCACCATGACATTCATGATCTGAAGCCAATGAAGCAAAACACAACTCAAATTAGGCCCAAAGAAAGCTTCCAGATGAACTGGCTGCATCTTACACTTATTCTTCACATGTTCAGTCTTTCACCGCATCCACACGTGTTGCATGTTTGGTTTATACTTGGAGCAAAAAATAACTGCTTAATGACCATTCAGCTATCAGTTCTCTCGCTTGTAAAACATGTAATCACTGAAATACCTGCAAAAGTTGATGTATGTGTGAATTCATGCCAGCAAATTTGCACAGGCGAATGCAAATTTGAGAAAGCCTTGAAAGGGATTAAATTATTATCCTCAAGAAAAAAAAGTCGAGAGTGGAGCAGAGTTTGCAATGAGTCAGCCCTGTAATTAAAGAGGAGCGATCAATCTGTACCACTGACCACACTTATGCCAAGTCCATCGAATGGCTGCAGTAAAGAGCTAATTTAGAACCATTAGGGACTGCCGAGTTTGCAAACAGCCCAGTAATGATGATGGCTGATTCAAGTTCAAGGCTTGGCCTCTGTATAACTGTCAGACCTGGCAGTCATAAGGCAATACCAGTGAAAGAACTTAGATGAAGAGAAAGATCTATTTTAATCATATTTTTTGGTCATTTATATATTCAATGGATGTTGGGTTATTGGTCAGATCTTCACATTTCCTCTGCGCTTGGCTTTACTGGATCACGTCTAACTGCTTCTTTGTTTTAATTAGAACCTTCCTCGTAGCAGCGATGATCACAATTTGTGCCACATTTGTTATTAACACAACCAACAATTCTAGTCCAGGCTGTCACAAACTGTCTCCATATTGACATACTCTGCATATGCTCTCAAACACTGTGAAGGACAGAAAGCTACAAAGGTATGCTGGATGGAGGCAGCCAGGCATGTCCTTCATCTTCTTGTTATATTCACCATTTACCCTTTGTGTTTTTCTGGCAAGCATCCCTCCAGAGAGACATGACCTGAAACTGTACCCAGAGTGCTGTTTTCGCTGTGACTTCCTCTTTCATGTAGCTCCACTGTGCATGAAATCATAAACTGCTCTGGTACGGTCCACTTTGCACCTCTCAAAGGAATACATAAAGCTGAATAATAAACAACAGAGACTATAAAAAGGTCAAAAAGGTCCATACAGTTACTTACTAAAACAGTCTGGGAGGGTATAACAACATTCATTAGTGGAGTCACCCTACGACCCCAGACGAGCACCTATTTACAGAAACTGATTAGTTTGTTAGTGTGCAACAGAGGAAGATTCCCTTGAAGATAAAGTGAAAGACCTCCGATATCCCTTTCTGTGAGAGTTCTTGTCAGTCTTGAGTCTTAAATCACCTTACATGAATGTGCGGTATTCAAGTTTGTTACCATGCCCCCAGTAAGGAAAACGCAGAATAGGGCTGTGTACAGAAAGACACACCAAAGTAAATCATTACTCTACAAAAAAAATAAAAAATTGGCCATTGTTGTCTCAAACCAACAGCAAAACCTCTTAAATTTGAATCATGCTGATGGAAAATGAAAAATTTCCTGACCTGAAAATTGGAAGAAATTAAATGATGCAGCAAGACATTGACCCAGACTGACATAGTTTTGCATGGAGTTGACCAAAATTCTTCCTTATTTTTGTCCAAGTCCATTAGTAGCTAAGATGCATTCCGATCAAGGTTGTTGCTAGTGTTGTTGTGATGATCAGTGAATCTTGGCAATTCCAAATGGTTCTAATCTTCCCTCTCCACATAAAACCTTCTTGCTTTAATTAATGTTTCAGTCACATGTGCAAGAGAATGCAGCCAGCAAACTGATAGGTTTGGATTTTTGTAATCAACAGTCAAAGTGCTATGACGGAACCTCACTTTTTTTTTCCCTTTAATGACAGATGGGAGAGCTTTCTGGATAGTCCTGGCTAGTAATGCTTTCTTATTTTTAGTCCCTCTTTCTCTCTGTCATTTGCATGCCATGCTGTAGCTCTATTCTGAGCAAAAGGATAAACTAAAGGGAGCTTTTTGATCTTGTATACAATTCCTGATAAGGAACCAGGTGGTGACCACATTCTCACAAAGATTCTCTCTTACTTGCCTAGATCAGCACACTGTCTCGTCTTATCTGCTAGTGCTGACCCTTAGATTCATCTGCCTCTCCCGACCCTTCGCATATTGATGAAGTACAGATGAAAGGGAGCCGGCCAGAATTAATACAGCATTTCACACTCAAGCACATAACAGTAATGAGTGAGTCTGAACTGTCGTTGAAACAGCAGATATCCTGGTGTGGTTGGTCTGTGTTACAATAGTCAGGTCTAGCCAGAGTACAGACTTCATTGTTCCCACGCTGGTCTGACTAAGCCCTTATTTACTCCAAAATAAGTGGTAGTGATGATTGTGTTTTCTGATTATTTGATCAGTAAACAATTTCTGCCATTTTTTTCCATTTCCATGTTGTAATCAATTAGGGCTGCAACGATTCGTCAACATTGTCGACAATAATAGACAATAATCGAATGTAATTGTCGATAATTGTTGTTTTTTATTACTGGGGGTTTCCTTTTTTTTTAACGGAGTGAGACGTCGTCCTGTCTGTCTATCTCTGGCGAGCTTCGCACATGCGCAGCAGCATTCAGCGGCGTGTTTTGTCATGGCGCTAAATGCTGAAACCATAGCCATGTATACGGGTGAAACAACACGGCGTGCTAGACGATCCAGGTTTGTGACAGTTTCACACTCAATAAAGGAAAAAATAAACGTATCTGCAAAATTTGCAAAGTGTTCCTCGCATGTTGTAGCTACACGATGTTTTGTACGGAACCCCTGAAGGGACATGGAAAAAAACACGGGAGGACAAAAAAAAGAGACGGACTTTGGCGAGATCTCACAAAACTTTTTAATGAAAAACAAAAACAATCGGCGCGCACGCACACACGGCTCGAGCTTTTATTTTATTTATTTATATATGAATATGAAACTTTCCCAAAGCTCATGTGTCCTCCATCACTGTGGTTGTTTATGAGATGTGAGGCCGAGCGGAGAAGGGAGATAGGTCAGCGCTGTGCGTTTATGCTGATCGAGCAGTGAGAGCGAGTGAGAGCGAGACAGTCAGCCAGGTTCATTCATACCTGTACAGGTGTGGCCTGGTTACAGCCAACATTAGCCGCCGGATTATAAATTGAAAACGACGTTTGCTGGCTGTCTCTCGCCGATCCTGATGGACCGCATCAAGATTAAGGCAGAAGTGCATAAAATTTAAATTTTCTTTTTCATTAAAAAGTTATTTTTCCCACAATATCTCTTCCGAGGTCCCTGAAGGGACATTTTTGAATGAAGTATCCATCTTCCATGTGTTTACTACCACATTTTAAATAACCTTATGCTAAATGTAAAAGCCGAGAGCTAAATAAGTGCCATTTCATAATTAAATGATTCATAATCCGACTAGTCGACTAATCGTTTCAATAGTCGATGACTAATCGACTATTGAAATAGTCATTACTTGCAGCCCTATAATCAATACTGTTATGTAACACAAAGGCATTACAACCTACTGTACCCCATTAATATTAATCAACCACAGTATGAAGACCATGTGTACGTCTTTGACAAAGGACTGTCCTGTGTTGTTGTGGATCGCCAGGCTTTTTGTGCATATTCACTCATTCAAACAACAATAACATGACCATTTTATTGGTGAAAAATCTCAAAGATCTCAAAGCAAGCACAGCTTGAGCATCTTCTTCGTCAGCAGAGGGACTGGTCTTTGTTTTAGTGCAATCTATCAAACTCTCCAAACCTGCATCTGCTCATGAAATGCAGGTTTCCAAGCTATGGGACAAGAGTGCACCGCATTATAACTCCTGTAATAGGGGTTACTTAAAGCTGCGCTCCTCAATAGGATTTAAAGATTGACTGTCACCTGCACGCTTTTAACTAAAGGTTTGATTATTTTCTGCAGGATCTTTAAAGGGATGTGCGGACAATCAAAATAGTGCCTTTATTATTACCGTGCAGCGTATATCTGATAAAGTCTTTATCACCAACCTCAGTGAAAAGCTCAAAACGCACCGTGTGTTTCCTGTAACTGCTTCACAGTGAACTACTTGAACTGTGTTTCACCAACTGAATACTGAATGCCACGAGCTCAGCTGGAAGGGG
This sequence comes from Apistogramma diplotaenia, assembly GCA_015052665.1. Classification (NCBI taxonomy): domain Eukaryota; kingdom Metazoa; phylum Chordata; class Actinopteri; order Cichliformes; family Cichlidae; genus Apistogramma; species Apistogramma diplotaenia. The sequence goes on along the minus strand of VOQJ01011866.1, from coordinate 15,313 downwards.
TTTGTTTTGCATTATGAGTAATATAATACAGTGCTGAGTGGGAAACAAAATGAATCTAAAATGTAAAGCTGAAAACAAACTGAAATATATGCAGGGAATACAGTGTGCCACTCATTTTAAATGTAGCTATCTGGGTCTGAGATTTAACTAGCAGCGCTGTTAAAAACACATTTAGCAACTTCAAACTAAAGCAAAGTTAAGTCATAACATGTTTTCAGTTATGTAAAGAGTGAGCGACAGAGCAGCGCAGCCGTGTGCACGCTATTCTGTCCCTGATGTTTGCCGTTAAAGTCACGCTTATTGTCATTCAGTGTCCAGAAAGAACCCCAAATTGCATTTTCTCTGGTTTCATTCATCTCACATCTGTTTGACAGCATAAATCTAACCCATAACAACCTTTCTTCCAATCATGATGCTATTGCATGGGAATATGGCAGCTGCCTGCAGCCTTTGATTTCATCTTGCCCCAGATCTGCATTGTAATGAGCACTCAGGTCAATCAATAATTCACTGCAGTTTCACTTATAAAAAAAAGAAAAAAAAAGAGAGTGAGAAAACAGATCAGCTCATGGGTAAAATGGGAATATGACTTTGATCAGTGCCATTAGAGACACATGCGGCACTGTGGCACTGCTTTCTTCTTACTGTTGTATTTGTCAACACAGTAAGAAATAAAGGGAGGAAATGTACATCTGTGCACCTGAGGGGGGGCTGTATCTTAACACTGACTGAATTGCGTTTAATGCTGACATGTACTGTATGTGCCGTGTCTGTGAGGAGTGAGTTTATTGGTATTTAGAGAGTCATGCTGGGACTTCTGTCTGCAAAGCGTTGCCTGCCTTGAACCACACAGTTTTCACTGTGAAGTCATTACCTTTAATGAACTAGTAACAATAGGTGTGGGTTTTGTTTTCTGAAGAAACCTAATTTGATTAAAATGCATTAAAATGGAACTAAGTCTGGTTTGTAGTTACTTTCGTGGTGAATTCCTAGCAGGAACCACTTTTCTACAGTTTTGTCTCATTTGGATTATCGGAATTCTGTGGCTTTGCATTCAACGTGAAACAAAACATATCACATTTTTAACAATAGCTCGATTACATGTCTGCATACTTTACTAACGTCCTATCGTTCTTTATCTCTGTGACTTTCTTAATAGTTCCTCCAGAAGACCCAGTCATCAGTGGAGGGCCAGTTATAAGCCTAAGGGCTGGTGACCCACTCAATCTGACGTGCCACGCTGACAATGCCAAACCTGCAGCGTCAATTATCTGGATCCGCAATGGAGAGGTCCTTAATGGGGACATGCTACCCAAGGTAAGCATAGAGGTGCGTGTGTGTGTTATCATGAACGTTCTCTTTAGAATTATATTGCATTTTTAGCATTTGAGTCACAAACAGCTGAGTTGCCTTTTGGTATGCAATCCCTAAAAAAATCAGGTTGCATTTTGATTACTAAAATATGGCTCTTTTCCTTCTTTTTCTTCTTCTTCTTCTTCTTCTTTTTCTTCTTCTTCTTTTTCTTCTTCTTCTGCTTCTCCTCCTCCTCCTCCTGTATCTAAATGAAGTGAAACAGGCTAATGGTGAGATCATAGAGCTTCCGGTTTCTCTCTGGAAGTTTGATCTTTTCCTTCAGTGGCATTTATCTGACCAGCCTATAAAAAAGGCAACTATGTCACTTTTGTGGCTGGAATCTGAACCTTTTCGTGCCACAGTATGATTCTCAATGACAGATCGCGCTCTCGCTTTGATGCTGCGGCGCACAGCAGTCCCCCATTCACACCAGCCGGATGTTGGAATCACCTGACCCCAGACTCTTGATTGACATTAGCCCTTAAGGCTAATCGGCCATTCAGCACTGTCATGTTCTATTTCTATTTAAACAAAGGATATAAAGAGACTCGGCACTTTAGAGCACTAACACCTCCCCCGCCTTCCCTCACTCCCTGCACTGCCTCATCCCATTATCGGCTTTTGTCAAAGAGCAGATAAATGCCATTGATTGGACGGTGGTACAGCACCAGGCCGTTTTGAATAAAGTGATTGCTGGAGGTGCCGTTTGGTAATGCTGGCTGGGGGAGTGTGCTTCCTGTCCTCACTTCCTCTCAGAGGGAAGGCTGATATGGGGACATTGTGTGCTGGTAGCTGATGGATGCTCACATGCTTGTGATGAGCCAAACAATGCGTCTCTCCCCTTTAATCTCTATTGCCTAATATTATAGAGCAAGGGGGGTCAATTAAAAGAACATGACTGTTTGGATCCAAAGTGTGGGAGACTACAACATCGTCATCACATCTGATGGTCTTCTCATATCCCACAGATGTAGAGGACTAATGTGAGCAGATGTGGCGGAGGATTCACAGAAATAGCTTTCCTGATGGTGTCAAAAGTAATGATGGTTCTGACCTGAAGATAATTTCCCACTAAAGGCTTCGAAACCTCATTTTTGTGAGCTCTTAGGAAACTATTTACAGGACCAGTGGTTCAAGAGAAAGTGTATGATTAACGCTATCACTCGGCCAAAAAAAAAAAAGTATGTTAGTTTTGCCACGGAAGAGAGCGACTTAAATGATGCATTGCTTATCGTTAGTGAGAGTAGCTTTCAATAAATATAAACTGTGGTTTATAATGGAGGAGGCAACCCAAATAATTAGAGAGAAAAGTAAGGTGAGTGGTTCAAATGTCAAGACTCACTTGGGTTTGGGTAATTTATTGAATAATGCTCAATTCTCAACTCCCATCTGCTCCAGTGGAGCTGCTCAGCAGAAAGCTGCAAAAGGCTGTTTGTGACATGCAGCCTCAAGGTCTGAGCTGTGGTTAGGAGGTGTGCAAATATGCTCTATGATACATTTGTGTTGGAATGGTACAACAAATCATTTGAAGAACATGATGCACTTCCCTACCATAAAGTCATTTTTCACAATGTGGGAGGTTTTTTTTTTTTTTTTTATTTTTTTT
>VOQJ01011866.1:0-12334 GCA_015052665.1 Apistogramma diplotaenia | reverse complement strand
ATTGGGGGGGTTTTTTTTTTTTTTTTCTGAATGCTTTGGTAGCAAACTGAGAGGTGTGTTTGCCTGATACATGACTTATCTCAGTGTTACAAGGTAACAAGAAAAAAAAAACAGGAAGGAGTGACATTTTACGAGCTATTCTTGTGGTACAGAAGACTATTTTGGTTTGTATACTTTCTCTACTCTGTCACCTCTTAATGCCAAGTAAAGGTGCTAAAGTTTATAGGAAGTTGATTTATATCAGTGTCAGCAGGGAAAAAAAAGGAATCATCTTTCCATTCCTATATTTTTTTTATTTTTCCATCCTTACAAATGTTTGAAGCAGCCGCTTTTTTCTCTCTTTATTTATTTTATTTTTCTCATGAAGCCATGGGAGGTTTGTAGAATTAGAGCACTTTATTGTATGTTAATCATTCCACTCACTGCATAATAGGGGAGGGATATACTTGCAAACAAAGTAACTAATTAAAATTTGGTCAAATGTTATTATGGCATAATTTTTTGTGATTTTGAGGCGGATGTAAAGATGTAAGTCAAAGGGCTCTTTAGCTTCAGCTGTACATGTTCACTTGCTCCATTTTTCAAAGATGTCAAAAGATTTTGGCAATCCAATTAGCCTCATTTATTCACCATTAAAATCCAGGTAAAATTTGCATCACTTCGACTTAAGTGATGTAATTTAAGTTAAGTTAAAGAAACCTATTTTAACTTTGGTGACCATGTGGGGAAAATGAAAACAAATCAATTAATAATCAGCAAATAACTCAAAGATGGGCATCAAGCTTGAAAATCAATATTTGGTATGACACGCTCTTTTAGGCAAGACTTCTTGTATTTTCTTCGGGAATAGTTCTCCAGGCTTCTTGAAGGATATTCAAAGCTCTTCTTTGGATGGTGGCTGCCTTTTGTTCTGTTCTCAGTCAAGATGATCCCACACTGCTTCAACAATATTCAGTTCTGGGCTCTGGGGAGGCCAGTCCATGACTGATGGTGTTCCATTGTGTGTTCTTTTATACAGGTACGCTTTTACTGCACTGGCAGTGTGTTTAGGATCAGTGTCATGCTAAAAAACGAAGCCATTGCCAATCAGATTCTTGTCAGATAGTTTTGCGTCTGCTGGTACTTTTCTGGTTTCATAATTCCATCAATTTTGGGAAGATTTCTATTTTTATACCACTGAATAAGAGTGGCCCTCCAATCTCATTGTACATCTATATACTGACAATGAAGGCATTCTATTCTATTCTATTTATTCTATTCTATTCAAAACACTCCATAAGACCTGTTCCCACTGATTTTCAGTCCTGGACTTGTGTAATGTAGCATTGCTCTTTTACCTGTTTCCTTTCCTTAAGAATGGCTTCTTGACACCCACCCTTCCACTGAGACCATTTCTGATGAGGCTTCAGTGACCAGTAGATGTCTTGACTTGATGTGACTTTCAGATAGTGTTATTCTACTATATTGTTTTGTTATAGAACCGTTACATCTTCTTTTGTTCTCCAGTTTCCTCAATTTTTTAAGGACACACTGCACACCATGATGAGATATGGCACATTTTCAGGTAATAACTCTTTGGGAATCACCTCGATGGAAATGGGGACAAATTATGTGGCTAAAATTAGTTTTTTGCAAAGTTGTCTTTTACACTATGTGTAGACACAACAGTGGGTTATCCTTTGAGTAAGGAGCTTTTTTTTGTGTGCTTGAAGAATTCATAGGTCACTGTTGAGTGGCTTAGCAAAAACAGGCACAAGGACTGGACAGAAAATGAGTGAAAAAGCAGTCCTTCAGGAAGCCCGGAGAACTATTTCTCAAGACCACTTAAAAAAAAAATTCCAAGAATGTCTTTCTCCTTCAACACAAAATGAGAGATGACTCGGAACTTGTAGTAGTCTGAATATATAACATTTCAAAAACTTTTGCACTGGCTTCATGTATTACAGTTTCAGAAAAATACAAATAGAAGAGAGTTTCCGAGTAACCACAATGCAGTATTCAGGACTAACAGTGGATGAACACGGCTGGCAGTAAGTCAAGTTTGATTTAATAAATGATCAATTCCATTCATGTATTTTAATGACTAGTTAACCAGATGGATATTCTTTTTGAAAATACTCGCTAAAGAAAAGCTCAGTTCATTCTTTCTCTTTCTCTCCATCACCCCTTTCTTTTCACATTTAGCCACTTAGGGAAAGATTAGTATCACATCTCTTTGTACTTGATGTTGAGCTGATCTGTCCTCAGTATGGACTCTTGCTTTTTTCCCTAGATGCATTTGGCTGTTCAGAGTAATTTTTCATTTGGGATATGCATTACTCATAACGTTCATGATTTTGACAGGGGTCTGAATACATTCTGCGTCAGGGTTCTCCCTCGTTATTAATGCTTTATGAATAATTTGGTTTACACCAAACTTTTTTTTCCAGACTGAAATAAATGTTCAGAGTAAAATCTTTGTGCCATTTTATGTTTTGTTAGTTATAATATCAGTACCTATGTAGTTGTACGTGATATGCGTGTCAGTAACTGTAAAGTAGCTTATGATTTCCTTTGGTTTGTTTGTTGGTTTGGTTTGTTTTTACTTCTACCTTCAAACAAACATGTGCATCACTGCAATCATCAGTCTTTGTGGATATATATTTAACACCTTTATTCGAGCTCTTATTGTTCAGCTGCCAGACAACAAGTTTGAGTAGACTTTGTTTGCATGTGTGTATGCGTGTTTTTAAAGCAGTTTTTAAAGTCGCTTCCATGTTAGGTTAAAGCTTTGATTGGCAGTCGCAGCTTTACATTTAGCTTTTATGTAGGTATTGCTGTATTCACTGGCCAAGGGCTTATGTAGCTATGATTGTGTTTTTGTGAGAAAGAAGGCTGTCTCTCTCTAAATGAAAGCCGCCGAAAGCCCGCTATACCCGTAATACTTAAGCCCAGCCCAGATCAGTCTACAGTGCAATGAAATATTAGACCCCAGTAAAATGAGATAAAAAAAGAAAAACAATCTAGTGGGATGTCCATCTTGAAACTTCTGCTAATGTTTTTTGATGACCATTTATGGCTTTTTTTTGCTAACCCTCTGTAGGTCAGAAATGACCTTATACCTTAACTATACCTTTAAAAGAAAAGAGCAGCTCGCTCCCTCTCTATCAGGTTATTTTGTCATCCATCTCCTTCCACGGTAAAAATATTCTTCACATGGCTTTAGGAGGTGAATATAAAAATTTATCAAATTATAATGTGGCATGGTGTTGAATTCAATGCTGCAGCCAGCTAACCCCTTTTCTAAGATTAATGACTTCAGACAGGTCCAAAGCGACGAGGGAAACAATCCTGATTGTGTCAGAAAGGATATTACATTGACATATCCCACGTCTGACAGCCAATGTGTTCTGCTTTAGAAGTGACTCATGCACAGCTATGAATTTCATCACATGGTTCTTCCCATACAAATGGGCTACCCAGAAGTATGCAAGGGATCTAATGTCTCCTTACAAGAAAATACTTTTTTTGTGCATCACTAATACTTAGTTTCTAATCTCATATGCCATTATTAGATTCTGTAATGTAAAGTATTTTTAGTATGAAAATTTGATCAGAATTTTTTTTTTAGAATAGCTGAGCAACTTGACTTTTCCTGACATTTTAATACAGAATACAACATACTGAAGAGAAAAATGCAGCACAAATATGGACTTGAACAACTTTTCACATTAAGTGCAGAAAGGAATGGATAATTATCTTTGCTTTGTTGAACTATGTGATGACATTTTAGTGCAGAGTAGCTGTCATTTAACCTTACCGCCTGTACCACTGTATAAGATTTGATCATCAGTATTTTCGTTCTTCTATGGTTTCCTACAAAATTATACAAAGTGAAGGAAAAATATTGTATATCTTTTGAGAGGTAAAACCAAAGTTAGCAGTGCAGTAAGGCAAGTCTACTGTGAGCTCCTTCTGGTCAACATAGCAGTTCTGTTTCTACTTTGGTAGAATATTTCGGTGTTCTTCAGTGGTCTTTTTTCCCCTCCTTCAGACAACGAAGAGCAACAGTGAGCCTGCTTCGAAAAGATGGCAGGGAAATGTATCTTGACTTTGTGGTTGACCACACTGTGCCCTGTTGCCCAAGCAATTTGTTCTAGTCAGTGACTTTGTTCTGTCCCGCACTGGTTAACATAGACTCCCAGAGCCCTCCCCTGAGCGTTAGAGGGAGCGTGAGAGCTGCTGAGCGCTACCAACTGATTCCAGATGGCTTCCACAATGTAGGGCTCAGAGGATGAGCGCTGAAAAGAAGATTGATTTCCTTTGTGGAGTATGACAAGCCATGCACTGGAGCGCAGCTCTCCAGACACACAAAAGCAAACTCAAAAAATATATTTCTACTTTTTTTTATTTTTTCATATCAATCTGCTTTGCAGTTAAACTACAGCCTAGAGTGTTCGGAGGGTTTGACTCTGGTTCCCCAAGGGAGTAGATTTGTGTATACATAAATTTTCCACCTTTTTTTAAACAATTTTGTACCTTTTCCATCAAAGCTTATCCAGAAAAGTGTTTGTTCCACCTCTTCTTTTCTCTTTGTGCGTCAATACACACTTGAATCTGGACTATTGAAGATACAATCCAATCTCCCCCCTGGATTCTGCAGCATTTCGAGTTCACTCTGCCTAAGATCAAAATAGCTAAAGTTCTTTTTTATTGATTATGATAAAGCCAATCCAAGGTACTACTATGGTAATCTATCAGACCAATAAAGCAAACTTTACATAAAGGCTTAAACATTCAGCCACAGAAATGCCTTAACTTTGCTCTATATTTCTTCCTTCTTTGCAGATATTGCTCCGGGATGGCAAGAGGGAAAGCACCGTAAGCACACTCTACCTATCGCCGTCCAACATTGAGACAGGTCAGCAGATCATCTGTAAGGCCTCCAACAAGGCAGTCCCCAGCGGCAGGGAGACCAGTGTCACAATTGACATTCAACGTAAGTCCTCTCCCCGAGTGTCTTTCTTTGAATACCTTTCTAGTGAAAAATAGAGGTGAGCGAAGGGGTGAAGGGGTATAGAGGGGTCAGCTTAAAACCTGAATTACTGAATGTATGAGGCATTTCTCACATGTAAAGTCTTGACACTGTCAAATGCATACAAGGTTAATACTGAAAATCAAGAATCATTGTAGGCTTTGGTGGATTTTTATAATTTGTGTCTATTTTGTTTCATACAATATAGGTGTACGGTTTGGTGTTGTGTGTTTTGGGGCTTTTTTGTCCATTTGTTTCTTTGTTCTGATGAAACATCAAAGGATCCATCTATCTAAAATGAATGGAACCTCTCTTTTTTTTTTGGTCCATCTACCTACCTGCTGTGGCACTGCCTGTTATGGTACTGTGCAAACTGTATCTACCTCTTTTATTTCCATGCTCATGCCATCAATCTTTTTGATGAGAACATCCACAATTCCTCTCTAAAATAGGCAAAGTAAGCCCAGCGTGTAAAACACATTCAGCCTCAATTGTCAGGGAATCTTTTTTCGATCAAGAAGCGTTCACAGTAAGAGAAGGGCTTTGAACAAAGGGATTTTGCATCACTCACAACCCCTTCAACACCATTAAGTATGACTAATAAAGCAGAAAATGCTATTTAGAGAGCCATTATGACTGACGGCTCCATTCTTTTCATTATGCACACCACAAGAGGCAAGCATGGCGAGAGCGGGCACGACACGATCAGGCCAACTCAGGCGTGGGGGTAAAAATGATTAACAATTGTTAGTGTTTGCAACTCTTGCAGTTTGCCCTCTTCATTTTGTCATGCAGTCAGAGAGAGAAGTCATCCCACATGTAAACTGATTTGTCACCATGTATAATGATGTGTCTGTGATAAATGCTTGCCATCATAGCATCATCCTTGCTTCTGAATGTATGATTTAACCCTGAAAAATGAGTGGAGCAGGTTTCTAATTAGCATTCCAAAATGTGCTCTTTACACAATTAAAGCTCCTGAAAACATTTTTCACAGTGTGAGATCAAACCAAGCGACAGCAGAGACTAATTGTCAAGATTCAAATTGTCTCCCACAAGGCTTAGGCTCTCGTCTCCTTCGTTCTCACCTCCCCCGCCCTCTCCTAGGTTTGACAGCTAGTGCTCAGCACAGTTCAGCAGAGCCTAAGGAGTTTGTGCTGAGATCCACTTTCAAATTAAGTTGCCCCTGAAATAAAATTTACTTTGATTTTTTTTTTTTTTGTACTGGATATCAATTTATTTAATTTCAGTGCAGCCTAATTTGCAGCCTAATTTGATTGCAAGACTTCTGGCTACGCTGTGCAACAACATCTGCATTACGAATACAGGGACACACTATGCTTTGATCACCTGGCTATTCTGCAAACATGCTGTAAATCTTCAGTCTGCAGACAGATTTTAAAGGTGTGAATGCAGTATTATAAGGTGGGATATATGGACACAACCTTAATGGGAGTTTGCACCATCACAGAAGAGGAAACAAACACAAACTGTGCTCTAATTCAAGAGCTTGATCCTCAACAAAGCTTAGTCCTAAAAGACTTGAAGGCCAGGATGGACCGAATCAGATGATGTGTGTAATTCAATTATTTCCAAGTTAATTACCAAAGCACCGTCCTCAAATGAATGAAGTTTCAACTGCAGAAACTGGCAAAATCCAGAATGCTAAACATTTGTTACCATTATTGATGTACAGTGGTTGTTTTTCTTAGTAACAGATAACTATCTGAACCAGGTTGATGACATGATTGGATGATATATATAAGTATATATTTTTTTACTTTAATCGTCTCTCGACCTATGCTAGTATGCTACTCAGAAACTGTACACAGTCTCTCTCACACACACATACTGTACGCACAGAGACACACACACACAAAAGTATGTGTACAGTAGGTGCAGATGCAGTAGATACAAATTAACACCTATAATCATAATACTATTATCTTATTTTTCTCGTCTGATTTCTAGCTCTAGCTTTCATAATTTTTCCTTGAGGGCTATAAGTCTGCTGGAATTTCATAATAATACAGAGCATTGCAGAGGATTTACCAGTCATGTTCTCCATATGGGTTTCTCGGACACATTTTGAGAGGATTTTAAAATGGATCTGGGATTTGTCTGCTTGTTATTGCTTGTTTTGTGTAGATCTGCATACTTTGCAGAGAATCCAGAGCACAAACCTGGACATAGTCAGCTATGAGGAGCAAGTAGTCCTTAGAGGGAAGAAAGGGACGGTCATGCAGTGGGTTACACAGCAAAAACTGTTTTGACTGTCTACAGTATGTAGGACACCTATATATCACGTAATACAAAGCACAGCATAGAAAAGGAAATACGATACATAAAAGAATATGCTTCAAATGATCTTTTGTATATAGTTGGAAGCCCATGATTTTCGGTTAACAGTGATAAAAATAAAATTCTTTACTTTATCCACACACAAAAAAATCAAAAAAATATTTTTGTGCAGTAACAATAATTCAGTTTAATTCAATTGAGAAAAAAAATCTAATGAATCCCAAGTCTCTTTTTCTTCTTCACATAGTCAAAATCACTGAAAAACAGTCCGACAAGGAAACACATTATTTCTTGTTTGGAGCATGAGTAACAGAAAGGAAACCTATTTCTTCCACAGTACTTTTTTTTTTTCGGAGAAGCTGAAAGCCATCACCCTACCTATCAAGGCAAGGGTTCCTTCAGGAGCTTCCTGTCAGCTCATGAGTTATATCTAACACTTGGCAATTTCTTCTTCACAGTTGTTCTTGGGTGTTCTATTTTAGAGGGAAAAAAACAGTCATATGCAAGACTGTAACAGTAAATGTTCATAATTATTTTCAGAGGTACATTTTTGTAGGAAAAAAAAAGCCAGGCAGTGGTATGAAAGCACTGGACCTCCTAAGGTTTAATATGGTCAAGTGTTACTGCATTCCCCGTGGCTTCTATCACACTGAACTGAACTGTACCAGATTTGATGCCATCTGAGGTCACGTATTTATCACTCAGTATCTAGATGTTCTCATATAACATGCAATATCTCCGTGACTGTATTTTCTTAAGCTCTTTGTCCCTTTGAAGTTGCTGTGGCTGCACAGAATCTAGCATCAAAGAAGCAGAATAGCATCATAACCTACCAATGTGAACCTGGTAACATTTTGTTTCACATAGCATAGGAACTGTTATGCCTGCGAGTATTAGCACATAAGCTGTTGATCATTAAGATGATATGGCCATGATTGTAATGCTAATGATTCCTGGTAAGATAATACACATTTCTCATTAGGTTTTACCAACCAGCAAATGGTTATCATTTGCCACATGGTTGTAGTACTTATGTTAGCTATATTGGGAGTTCTTCCAGCAATCTGCTGTTTTTCTACATTCTGCTGTACTAACAGAAGAGTGCTTTTGTAACTTGATTCAATGTATTTGGGTTTGTATTTGGAGGCATCCTGAGGCACTTCACAAGTATGCAAACTCCAAACCCCTGCTAGACCACAACCCAGAACCCACTTTATGTAAGGCAACAGCACTAATGCTGAGCCTCTCTGAACAAAATAAATAAGCAGCCTCAACCTGGAAGCCTGGCTCTCACATAGAGACTTGTTTACCCATCTGCCAAGCTAAATATTCATTTTGCAAGTACACAAAGGTAAAACTATTTTTTGCATTGCCTATTACCTTTAATAAGGTATTTAAAAGACATTTGACAATGTAACAACACTTAATGACATTTTAATGACTAATCCAAATTGAAGCAATTTACTCTCAGGTCAAGGAAAATGTTGTTATTAAAATACTGGCACCATGCCAGCCAGCATTAGAGACTACATATGGAAAATCTGTGTCAGATTATGTTGTCTTGGGTGAGATCAAGTTGCTATAACAAAGACATCTGAATCTGTAGCTGCTTTGCAATTTAAATGACACAACTGAGTGAATGATATTAATGATACATAATAATAAATATTCATAAAAGCACAGTCGTGACTGTAATGTAATGTGAGCCTTTTCTTTGAATCTTAACTTCATTTTTCTAATCAAAAGTCAGATATTATGAGTTGAAATATGTTAGTCTCATCTTAAAATATCTATGAAGACCCAAAACCCCCAAGTAGAGGGGCTGGCGTTCAGTTCACTCTTACTGGAACTGCAATATGCTGAAAGGTTATTATGGATCTTTTGTGTCCAGTGATGCCAAAAATATTTTTCCTCCCCGAGATTTGATGTCTTTCAAATATTTATCCGACACTTTGTATGATAGCCGTTTATTGAAAGCAGAGAGATAAAACTGATATTGACGCTCTCATCTCATTCTCGGCAAGACGGCAAATTAGCAAATATCCTCAAATGACAGTGTGGATGTGGATGTTTTTTAGCATCTGCACTCTCTGAATATATGCTTGTGTGGCCCCTTGGATGTCGGGTTGTGAGTAAATACCGCAATTAATTAATGAAAAGTCTCACTTCTCCTCCTATCTAGACTTATCTAATTGGCCGCATTAGTGAGATAATATGAATGACAACAAAAGTAATTAAAATCTTCTCGTCCTCCCTCTGCTGTTCTCAACATTTGACATCCTGCTCGCGTCTGTGCTCAGGTACCCTTTTTCACTTACAGCAATCCAAATGAGAGTAATCTAAACACGACCCGGCGCATTGCTCCATGGCTTAAGCCAGTCCATAACCCAATACATTTACCAACCTTTCTTTTCTTTTATCATTACTTAAATGATTTTACACCCACTTCAGCATTTTTTCTTCCCACCGACATTCATGTGTTATCTGAGCTAGGTTTGGACAAATTTGCATCTAAATACAGTGTGTGTGTGCTGGCGATGTTGCCAAAATGAGAGGGATTTAGAGCCAATAGAGGTGATTCAGAATGCTGGATAGACTGCTGACTACAGTTGTCCATACCAGTCCATTAGCAGACTTTAATTATTTGATAGCAGAAGGGTGGCTACCCCCCGATGCTGTTTTCTGCAGCAGCATGACTTAACTTGCAATACACTCTTTGGACTTAGATCAGTAAACTCCCCTACCCCTCCATCATATCACTGCAGTGAAATACGATTCTGGTGCCACAGTTTCATGTCCCGCTGGTTGCCACTCATCAAACTATTTAAAATATTCCTCAAACATTTTCTAGTCCAGTTGCATACTTGCAAAGCAGTGCCCCACATAGAAATATGCTTTGAAACACATAGGCTAGTGGGAAATTAATGCACGAGGGATGGATAAACCAAGGTTTTCCATGTGTTTGCATTGCAAACAAGCTGAGCCATGTGGGGGAAAAATGAATGCCATTTGTTGAGACTAATTAATAAAGAACATGCAGATGTGCAATTGGGGAGGATTTGTTTTTGGTAGCTTGCTCTGCTACATGCTCTCCGTGCTTAATTAAGCAGATAATGGCAATTTCATCTCAGATGGAATTTGAAAGTGAGAAGGAATGAAGTGAAAAGGTAAAGGGGCACGAAAAAGCTCTGAATTGCGATCCATATAGAATTATCTTCCTGCCACGTTAAGCCGTGTGAAGACATAATTTCTAAATATTACATTTTCATTACCCTGATCACCTCCCTGATGCTGTAAATTAATATTGACTCATACCCTTGCATTATCAACAAAACTGAGATGTTCATGAATGTAATTGGCCACAGATGTGCTACAAGGAATGCAGAACACATTAAAGTGTCTGTATGAATTGAATAATAACATCTGCCTTCATTAAACTGAGTCAATTTTCAATGAATTTATTCATGCGAATAGCATATGATCAGTGTTAGAGCTCAGGTTGTCAGTCAGTCTGTTCATCTCTGCAGTATTCTACTAAGCCAGACACATGACAGTGTTCCCATATTGTTAAGGCTATAAGCCACAAGCGGGCAGCCCACAAACAGCTTCCCCAGCCTTCATAGGCATCTGACACTACTGGAGTTTGAGGCTGGTCCTACTGGAGAACAGCTGTCTGCAATGACCCAGAGAGACTGGAAATTGAGCTTTAAGAAAGGAAAAAATGCATTTTTTGCTGGCACTATCTCCAGGAAACAGAGAAGTCGGAAGATTGTTCCAAAAACACCATCTGGTCTCCACTTTGAACTAACCGATCAAAAGCTGTCGGCCAACTGTAACAGCACCCTCCCCAATTCATCCTGTTGTTTTCACAGAAGCTCCGATCAGTCCTACCATTCCCCTTTTCCTCCACTCCCCCTCCCCCCTTTCTCCCTTGCTACTACTCTCTTGACAAATGTTGGGAATTAACAGTCTTGCATATTGATGCACCGTCACATCATGCCTCAAATGCACTCGCTCAGCAACTCATACATTTATACATCATAGCAGCAAATGGACTTTATTAAGTAGATGTCTGTCATATTTAAAAGGTCAACAGTTAGACAAGCTACAGTCCCTTATTCACACCAAGGGCATCGCTGATAGACTTTTGACAGCTGTTGCTCCCATGGAAGGTCTCGCTTCTGGCTTGGGGAGATGGAGCTATTCAGCAAGTTACTCATGTAACTTATAGATGTAAAGTCTTCGTGACATTACCACTTGCGGAGAGGGACGGGGATTTTTTTTAAGGAAGGGTCAGTTCAATCATTTGAAAAGAACATTAATTTGTAGCCGGGGAGACACTAATGAGCATTTGTGTCCTTAGAAGTCTCTTGGCAGCCAGAAAAAGGTTGGCATAGTTAAAAAGTGCAGTTTGGGAATATTTTTAGTGAAAACGGTTTCTGAATTAGCTTCTACATTACTGTGTCTATCGGCATAGACATAGTCGTCAGATCTCCCTTGCTTTCTTTTTATGTATGCCTGCAGATTCTTGCTGAATATTATTACTACCTCCACCACTGCCACGTCTGTCATTCTGCCCCTGAGGTCCCCTCTGATGCAGTTTTGTCCACGCAGTTAATGGCAGCTGCAATGCTAAAATAAAAAATGAAAAATAAAATAAAAAACACCAACTGGGCAGCTAACACTTTTGCTCAAGGCATCGATAGGTATCCTGTTTTATTAGGGGGGTACATGGATGCCCTTTAATATGCACACAAACCCCCTTGAACATGTGCCTCCACTCGGAAACACAGATGAATGCGACTGGCCGCTCAGTACCTGGGGAGAGTTGCTGGTTGACTGCAGCCTTCGGTCATTCTATCCACAGTGTTGTTGTTTTCTTTTCTGGCTCAGGGAGACCTGGCACAGGTGGAGCTCATGGATTTCAAGAGCTCGTGGTAGAGTAGTTGGTGGGGGAGGGGTTTTTTTTTGGGGGGGGGGGGACGGTCCGGGGGGGAAATGGGGGGGCTGGGGGGGATA
>VOQJ01011865.1:42500-53191 GCA_015052665.1 Apistogramma diplotaenia | reverse complement strand
CACACACACACACATACACACTTCCTGAAACTGTCACCAGCTTTTGTGTTGTGGTCAGATCAAGGTGACAGGCTGGTGAGCAAAAGCCTCCAAAGAAACTGCTTCTGAACTGGCACCAATGCCTTTTCCAAAAAATCCAATGCTTTTAACCAAATGAGTCCGATTCAGTGTTTGGCTGTGCGTGACCAACAAATGCATAATAAATAATTTAAATAAAAAATTCACAAGTAGTCCATTTCCCCCTCCTTAGAACAGTACTTGTTTTATTGAACTCGTTTTTTGATTATATAATGTTCAATAAAATGTTTTAAAAGAATAAAATGCCCCCCCAAAAAATCTATCAAATCTGGTATAAATATGTACCAAAATGTACCCATTTCTAAATTCAGAAATAAATTCTGCCTGTGAGAAACTCATAGATTACATGTTTATTTACAGGCTACTTACAAGCCTCAATCCACCAAACCTGCAAGCGAAAAGGACTGAAACGCCAATCTTTTAACGCACTGGTAGAAGATATCGTTTCTTTTTCGTCTGACACGTGGAAGGAAATTTAGAGGAGCAAAATAAAGCTTTTGCCTACTAGACCCTACCAAAGCCCATCTGGACACATCGTCATCACACGCTCTGTGTTTCTTTTCGTTTCTCTCTTGCAATCTCCGTCTCACACACAACTCACTCTCAAATGAGCCGGGCAGGCCCTGCAGCACAAATGCTGTCAGACCACATCAGCTCTACTTCCATTAGCCATCTTAAACATAACATCCCTGCAACATCCCCACTCCACTAAGCTATGAGAACTAAATCTTACATCTCTCTTGCTTGCTGCAGAAGCTAAAAAGCTCCCGTTTGCCTGTGACACTGGATCCCTCCACACACTCAGACTATTAGCAGCATCCTCCTTTAATGCTTCCATACATTAAAGCCAATTACACTGTCTCTCCTGCTCTGTGGTGTAAGAGAAGTGTATTGTTGTCACGTAGCAATTAGAAGACTACATCTCCCTCTCCTTGCTCCAGCTCACCTCCTATTTTCTATTTCCGTATTCATAGTGCTGCCTAATTATTCTCCACTTTTACTGGACTGATTTAATCTCAAAGATGTTCGCTAAAAATGTACATGTGATAAATGTGTTCATGAGGAAATCCGCACCATAACACACACGCACACACACACACACACACACACGCGCGCACACTTCTAGCTCTGTGCCTGCTTCCTCTCATCTCTCACATGCCTGTGAGAGACGCAGGCGTTGGCCATGAATAGATGAACTGCGCACACGGTGATGCTCTCCTCCCTAATCTCTGAAAGGACAGTTAAAGAAGGGGCAGCGTTCTCTCACACCCTCTCCTCCTTTCACTCAGTTGTTCGTTTATCCACGTCTATCCGTCGTTCAGTCGGGAGGACCAGACAAAGCCGTTAATGGCATTCCCCTTCACGTTCACTTCCCCTCCTCCTCTCCTCCTATCTTCTTTCTCCCGTATTCATCTCTTATTTTCCTTGCCTCCCATTTACTCCCTGCAATTACGCTGACATGCACTTGTCCACCTCTACTTCTTTTTCCTTTTCTAACATCAGCATTCATCGACTTTCCCTACTCCTCGCTCACCCTTTTCATTGCATGTGCAACAAAAACTATTTAACCACAGCATAAACATGCAGTGTCTTTGTTGAGGGCTAAATCCAGTGGTACACGTTCCACCGTTTCTATTCAATCGACTCACTAATATTTGCGATATGTCTGAGCAATCGGTGAACATGGATTTCTGCTTTTCTACCCATTTTTAACCTTACAAATCCTGAAATTCTAGATTTTAGCTTTCTGATGAAGCTTTCATCTATGAGGCTCTTTTAAAAACTTTTTCTCTAGTAGAGAAACAGCCGTTTGCTGGGTTTTTAGCCTAATACAGTCATCTTTTTTAAATTTTTTCCTACCCTAAATTTGCAAATGTACATTAAAAGTAATACAATTTCTTTAAGAAAGGATAAAAATACTTCTGTTCTGTTCAGCTGATGTCACCTACCATTAGGACAAAAAAAAAACTCTGTCCCTCTCTGAACATGAAGCCAAACAAAATGGTGACTAAATGTCTGAGACTCTTTCTAGAATGGCTGAGAAGAAGGAGGAGTAGGCGGCACATAGTTGGGTGCAGGAAAGGGTTACAATTATTACCTACGCTAAGGAGAACTGTTAAACATCTATGATACAGTCTGAAATTACATCTTTTGTCACTGCTGTCTCGCAAAGGCAGACATGGCTGACTGAGCAAAGACAAAATTATAGGTTGTCTTTGCCTTGCGTTACCAGAAACGGCTGTTTCATAGGTATGGGTGGAGAGACGCTGCTACCTCATGCTTCTTCATGATTACACTGCACCAACTGTAAACATCACTGATTTTTTAAGACTTCCAATGACTCTTCCACTCTTCAAAGACAAACAGCACTCCAGGGCAATTTGTATTGTTCAACCAAATGACTTAGCTACAAGTATGAATCTCCAATTTCCTCTCTTTTCCCTGTCATTTGCAGTCCTTCCCCTCAGTTTATTTCAGAGCGTGCACTCATCATCCAATTTCCCTCTCCTCCCTTCCCTGCTTGCCTTTCTCTCTCCATTCCTCCCTTTCCTTCTCTGCCTATTTAACTACCATGGTAACAGGTGATGTGGAAGCTCTCATAGGACCATATCTCATTGCGGATAATGCAAACACACATTCACCCACACTCACACTGTGGTGGGACTCTTTTCCTGGGTACACCATCCAGGAAAGTATAGCAAACATTCTTGCATGAGGTGCGACGTGGAGAAAGTGTGAAAGCGCGAACAAAAGAAACTGAGAAGCGCAGAAGAGAGGGTCAAATGAAACAATAAGAGATGTAGGTGGGAAGCCAAGAGTGTGACGACAGAGCTGAAGCAGATCACCCACACATGTCCTAACACCAGCTAAACCACCCGTGCGTATCCATCTGCTACAACTTACATTTATGTTCCATTACAGTAGGAGAAAGAAAATGGCTTTATTTGTTCTGTGTCCTCAGTTCTAATAGATTTTGTGGTTATTTAATAAGCAAAAAAAACGAAGCGATACAAAGAAGCAGTGAAAACAATAACAATCACAGTGCAGGTTTATTGATTGGAACTGATGCAGCAATGTAAACGAAAACTGACACAAGTGCACGTTACTGTTACAGTGTTTTAAACTCACTTTTTAAAACGTGCACGGGTGGTATTTGTTGTGGAGGCGGAACCATAAACAACTGTGCTTCTTATGACAAAATGTAGTGGAATATCTGAAAACCAGTTCAGTTATTCTGTCAGCACAAAACTATTCAATAATCCTATATGCATTTCATGCATAAGAGAACTATTTTTGGAGGCTGGAGAGCTGAATGTGGCTCACATAAGTGCACAATTAGTAGCGCAAGAGCTTTTAATGCTGAGCCGCAGTGTGCTGAAAACGTTGGTGCTGCCTCGTGTTGAGTGGCTTTGTGTGAGAAGGGGATCAATGATTGTGTTTGTGTGTGTGTGTGTGTGTGTTCGTTAGTGTGAAGTTGGACTTAGTGGTGAGGGTTAAATATCTCTCACTAGTCTCACACACATTTATACACACACAGTTTTGTAGCTGGGTCATGGGTTCAGATTAAGGCCATAAGACATGGAGAACCTATATTAATGTGTTTCCAAGGGAAACCATGTCAACTGAACTGGAAGACCTCGGTACAGAATCCATATGCAGAAATAGGAAAATGTGCATTGAGGCATAGATAGCAGTGCAGATTAACAGACTCTGCAAGTATCCCCAAGCAGGTTGGATATTACATAATAATCATCTAGAAGGTCTGGAAGAAACGAGCAACAGATGGACATCATAGAAATGACAAGAACGGAAGAAAAAGCTCAATCTTCCCTTTTTATCATTCTTCCACTGATATCAGGAAGGCTGAAAGATGACTGGGTGAAAAGAAATACAGGTTAGATACATAACTAAAGCAGCTGATCAACTCTGTACTATAGAATTAGGTGATTAGCTGGAAGCAAACTACAACAGAAGCAACAGCAGTTTTCACAAAAGATCCCCGGCTTCTATCATTCATTTTTCTCGTCTTAATAAAGAACTGAATGAAGAAACTATCAGAATAAAAACGTGCTTCTAAATGCATAATTTTCTTATTACACCCAGAGGCCTGGAAAATAGTGATTGGCACTATTATTAGCTTTTTTCCCCCCACAAAATAATGAAAGTAAGCCCTGCACTTTTGGGACATTTAAAATTTATATTCAAACTGGCCGTAGCAGTTTAACAGAATGATAGAGGTCAGTCAAAACTCTTTTAAATTGTTTTCGTTTAAAAAAGAAAAAAAAATCAGTCTAACTATATTAAAGCTCGGTACAGAGCAGCGTTTGAGAAATGGGAAAATCTCTCCAATCTCTCCTCAAATCTCTCTTTACAAGGCATTGTGAGGGTGGATAAGCAGCAGTGGCAGCTATGTAGATGGGAACAGTGTGCCAAAGAACAGGGCCAGGCAGTGCCTTTGTTCTGTGCATAAATAAATGATTGCTTCATTTGGGCTGGCAGCTTCAATAGACTGTCAGAATAAGCAACATAATCAAGAGTTCAATTGAAATGAACAGGAACTTTTAAACTGAATGAGGACCTCCCTGTCTCTTGAAGCGTGAATAGGGTAACAGGCGTCTTCAGATGCTTCAAAGCCAAAAACACACAGAGCATAGCACAGACACAACCAAACTATCCTACACTCACAAATGCATTCCTATAAACCAATTCCCTCTTTTGCATTCACATTAGTACAAACTTTATAAAAACATTTTTAAAAAAAGACTACACTTAAGCACAACAAGCCTCTAACTCCCCAGATCTCCAGATTTGGCATGCATGCACACCTTCTGTTGTAGGGACCTAGTGGCCCCAGTGTGGCCCTTCTTAAATAGAGCAGTCTTATTCTGAAGGACAGGACCCCATGGTGAGAGAAACACAAACAGCGGAGACAGTAGAGTCTAAAGTCTTTACACAACCTGTCACTCTGTCAGAATTTCCCTCCATTTAGTTCCTGACATTCTCTTTCTGCTCTGCTGCCTCACACATTTTTTCCTTTTAACCCTTTATTCCTTTTTATTACCTTCCGTTCTTTTGGTAACCCCAACAGATTAAACCACCTACCTCTGCAACACACATGTGCTGCACTATTATTCTTCTAGTGTGATGAAGATGTAAAATTACAAATTTTAATGATTTCCATAAAGAAAAACAACATAAAATTGGAATTTAACCCCATATGGATGCATATATACAAGCATTAGATGATTCCAAATGACCCGACCTCCTGGAGTAAAACAAAGCTGGCAATTGTGGTATAGGTAAAGCTCTTAAGCAGCTTTTCATAATAATTAAGTATGCAAAGACCTGCTCGTCAGTTATATTCACACCTATTGAATATTGTTGCCTTGGGGCTTACAACTGACCTCATGACTCTGGTAATGTGTCTTATAAATAACACAGAATATAGTATTAAATTGTTAAGCACACTGCAATCAAATAGCAGTTCTTAATATTGCTAGACATTTTTTAAATACCTGTCTAAATAAGTTGGATTCAGCAGTGGATTAAAAGGAATTCGGTGCTCAGCAAAGAGTTAGGAAAACTATTCAGCCTCTCTCTTTTCTCAGCCTAAGGAGTGACAAAAGAAAACCCCAAAATGCCCCACTGGCTTTTATCAGTAATACATTTCAAGTGTCAGGACTGGTTCATAAATGTAGGTCGCTGTAGCAAAGAAAGGTGATTACCGTTCAGCTGCATACGAAGAGGAGTTTTATAATACTCAAGTCACTGAAGTAAATAAAAAAGCTCTCACAAGTTCTCTGCCTAAAAATTATTTCTCCTAAGTACATGATTTGGTGGTGGCCATGTAAACCTACTAAACACCAAATGTACTTGTGCTTTAGAAGCACTGTACTCCACTGCAGACTAAATGAGGCTTTGTCTACATAAGTCTCTCTCCTTCAATTAAATATTAAAATGACAGATTGTCATTTGAGCTTTATTACCAGAAAACTGACTCTATACAATAGAAACAAAAAGGAAAATAAGATAATGTATGACATAGGATCAGAAATAGTTTAATCCCAAAAGCTTGAAATTACTGTGTAATTTTGTCATTTATTACTATATAATAACTCAATAAAGTTCAATAGAATAGACAGACCACAATTAAACAGAAAAGAGTAGGTAGTTGTAGATACTGAGGTATGAGGTGGTGAAGATTTTCTGTATCTGTCCTCGTGGCAGTAAAGCTTCAACAGATGTTAGAGAAAACATTCAGCTGCATGTCCTGTAAGTGTAGCAGAGAGCCAATCCATGAATGATCCATTCATGGATTGGCTCACCACAGCCACTGTCATCTGGACGACCTCTGCATCAGACAGTGTGTTGATTCATACAGCAACAGCAATGACAAATTGCCTCAGTGAGTAATATGGGACACATTTGAACCGCTAGCAATTGGTTAATGGTAAATGGACTGGTTATATAGTGCTTTTCTACTCCACCTGAGTACTCAAAGTGCTTTATATAGCATGTCTTCATTCTCTCATTGATACAAGCACTTTTTTCTATGCCTAAGCGCTTTCTAACATTCACACTCCAATGGATGCATCCAAGTCACACAAATTTACACTCCAATGGTTCAGTATCTTGCCCAAGGATACTTTGGCATGGAGACTGAAGCAGCCAGGGATCAACCCACCAACCTTCTGATTAGTAGATCTGTTCCACCTCCTGAACTACAGCCACCCACTAATATCCAGCTCCTTCTCAGTAACATGTCTGGGATAACTCCACGTTTCAGTCACTGCTAGTGAAATCCCTCCACATTTGTGGTTTTTGTTGTTTTGTTTACCTTTCAGATTATTATTACATGTCATCCTAAGAATCCAGAAGCCAGTTATGGTCATACTGTGGTCTGAGAATAATGAGTGTGGCAACATGCAGCAGATCCAGCTGCACTCGCTGTGCTCCTTCTGCTCAGTGAGCTCATAAATATTATGACCATGTTATAAAAAAATCAAAATGAACAGCTCTGAGTATTTTGAAATCCTGTAAAACCAATTCAGATGTTGTTAGTTCCTGCTTTCAATTTCACCTAAATTTGTCAAAAATAATAATTCAGATATTGAAGACTGCTAATAGAGGAGAATGACCTCTCACTTACACCAAAATTAAACACAAACACAGAACTAATAACTTAAGGGGTAACTGTCTGATGGAGCATCAGAGACGTCTGAGCTCTGACGGCCTCAGGCACAGCAACTGTATTGTGAGGCAGAGTTATTTATTTATATAACTAACAAAGGATCTGTTTCATAGCTGTCTCAAGTTTCTTTAGCTGCAACCGAAAATCCTCTTTCCTGCCACCTTTCTTTGTACACATCAGATATACATACACAAATCAACAAAATTTATTTTAATTACATTTTGATACTCAAGTTACTATGTGCTAAGTGTTTTTCTTCAAACATGTTGCCATGCAGCTTTATAATTTACACCTGAACCAGTTTGCAACGTTGTAGTTGCCATGACCACAAATATCAAGGGTCTGCTTGGGTGAATGAGGATTCGTGCACACATCCATGGGCCGTCCAAACTGCTGTGACCATAAAGACGTAACACAGAAAATACACTACAACTACGCACGCCTCCTCCATGTGTACATTTATTTAAAAAAAATTTTTTTAAAAAAGAGTAAGAAAAAAACCCATCCATCTGTGGTGTCTGCAGCTGTCTGTGTTTATGTTCATAAGCAAAAATAATCCCGGCCTTGACTGATTAAGTAAGGGGATCTGGCGGCTCTGTTATGGGCTGGCTCCACTTGTCAAAGGGAAGGTTCACTGGAAATCAATAAAATGTTGCTCTGATTGATCACCTTTGTGACATTTCTATAGTGATGGAAGTGGTCTTGTGCAGGATAAAAAATGCCACAAGGGACCATAAAAGCTTTAATAAGTATAACAAGTATTTAAACCACATACTACAGAGCCTTTAAAGTTACTAGAGCTAAACCCAGTTTAAAAAAAACCCAAAAAAACATAGAAGATTATGGACAGATGTGCTGGACAGTGGTGCCATCAACAAATGAGGACACATCTCTGAGAAGAATGCAAAGACTTGAAGAATTAATGGCAACGTGCACAGAAGCAGTTCTGACAGGAAATGGTGACCCAACACCCTACTAAGATACCAGAAGTTTTTTTCCTTATAATCTATCTGTAATTTAAGGAGGAAACATACAAAAAACTTGTCTTTTAAATAACTCCTACATTAAGTTCAAGCCGTGTTATTAGTTTCCATCTTTCAGTGATGACACTCAATCCCAGTGATGTCATATGTCTAAACTGTGTCTAACATGCACAGACCTCAAGTACCACATCCTCTGGGAGCTGTATCATGCTGCGGCAGATGGACAGTATAGACTGGATTCTAAATGACAATGCGCACACAAAAGCATGGGAACATGTAAGGGCAAGCAACAACGTTCCCAGAGAAATATTTGAATGCGTTACCCAGTCACCCTTTTCCCATTTTAAAATTCATCTCCCTGCTCTTTAGCAAACCCCCTTCTGATGTTTCAGGCTTTCTCACTCAGGTTTAATCGACTATTATGGCAGATGGGGTGGTCGATGGTCTGTGGGAATCAATGTCATCATTGTGGAACTGAGAGTTAGCACTAGTGAGAGATGACAGCTGGCACCGTTAACCTCCCCAATCACTCTTTTTCTCTCGCCTTCTCTCAAACACACACACACACACACACACACACACACACACACAGGAAGTGCTGGTGTTAGCCCTCAGCCAGGCACAGCAACAACATACATGACGAACACCAACCAGCACTTAGAACTTGTCACTCAAGCACTGAATAAATGTAGCCTAGTAAGTTTAGTAAGTTATCAGGAACACACTGAGGGACCGATCCTTTTATAGCTCAGCTTTAAATTTAAAAGGAAAAAAAAAGAAGATATTTTCAGTGTCACTCAAATCTCCGGACTCACCGGGTGCACAACAGAACACCGTTTCAAATAAAACCGGGTTTAAAAATGTCTCTAAAATCCAGTTCTGTGACTCAGAAAAGCCTGACTGACAACAAGCATGAAAGTAACATGACAGCTCACTATCTGCTTTGCAACAAAGCCAAGACACGAAAGCTTTGCCACTGAGGCAGAGAAAACATTCATCATGTGATTTGACCTGAAAATGTGACTACAGCAGCTGCTTACGATGGCTCCAGTTCCATCTGAAGTGCTTCACGCAGATTTGGCAGCGGTTGTTTATTTTAGATTTTGTTACAAGAAAAAAAAAATTTCCCAAACAGGCACACACCTGAGGATGCTTCTTAATTAATCACTTCAGTTAAAAAAGGTGAATCAAAGCCAAAGGAGAAGGGGAACCCATCCAATTTGGTGCAAAGCTGAACTACTTTCTTTAAAACTGCAAAATGGCAAACTGGCCCTGGCAGAGGATGCTCTCTAAGAGCATCCTTTTAGTCTAAATATAATTTCAGACAAAGAACATCCACGTGTTAACCTAACTGTGTTGCTTGCACAGCAAGTTCAGCTAATAATGCTATAACACAAATGGGATGGTAATTTAATCATCCCAGTAAGGCTTTTCTTGGAAAAGAAAAAAGCTGTAGTGGCTATAAAAGTATGTGGGCACTTAAGAATCCACAGAAACTGTGTTTACTGCTCAAAAGCTCAAGAATTTCACAGAATCTATAAAATGGCTTTTACTATAATGTACCAACAGGCTAGTTTCCAAATAAGGGTGCTTGGGATAACAGCACTGGACTGACAGGAACAAAAGGTGGAAAACCAACTATAAAGTCCTGATATTCAAAACAGCTTTATCATAACACTATTAAAATATGAAAGCAAACAAAATGTGAAATCCCCACAAAAAAAAGAACCACTGCAAAATTATTTCAGTCTGACTCACAGATTAAACACTAACACACATACCCATATGCATGTATATACCTGTGAACGCACAAGTTTGTGTTACACAGCCAGTGTTTAGTGAGCGATATTATTCAATTACTTCCATGGATCCCACCAGGACTACCATGCCTGGTCAAAGCAGACCAGAGAAGGGAAGCTAACAGGGCTCGTGTTGCTACTCAGCCATCGTCAGAAAGCTGCCTCCTCTGTGACTGCAGGGAGACTGAGGGTGTCAGTTACTTGGCTCCATCATCTGGGTCAAATCAAGTTCAACAACAGACACTTCTCACAATCTTTAACGCGGCGTGTTTTGACATGATGCTTGGGAGTTGACGTGATATAAACAGGTGCATGCTCCTCAATGTGCTGAGTGAATCCTATGACTGTAGGGGTGTTCGTATCCATTCAAAACACATTTCTGTCAATCAGTATGAAGCTGTTTTTCCCCTAATCCCTCTATTCTTTAAGAGAAATAACAAGCGGATGACAGCAGTGACTGTGACAGCCTCCTGCACAACATATTGTGCCATGAGAAACATTAGAAATCCCGTTCTTTGATCTAGTATTGAGAGGGCAAAACAGAGAATCTGGGCGTGACCTTTTGGCTGTCATTCATAGAGTTTTGACATGGGAAAATATTAACTAAACATGAACTAAAAATACAAATCACACAACCCC